>JAPKID020006936.1:0-10449 GCA_026931265.2 Tropidonophis doriae | reverse complement strand
GAGGCAGCATGTTCGAAAAATGTCATTCATTAAAAATTTAATTAAAACAAGAACTGGTGTTGCCTCGGAAGTGGGGGATAGTCTTATACGGCGAATATAGGCCTAAACCTAATTTTTAACTGTAAAATTAGGGGGTCATCTTATACGCCCGGTCGTCTTATACGCCGGAAAATACGGTACTTGATATTCTCACAATAAATTTCATGAACTGCTTAAGAAACATCAGTTAAAGTGTAGAACATTTCATTCTAACTTGACAGTTTTTTGTGCAGAAATATTTTACATAGTAAAATTGTGCTCAATCATCTACTTGCATTTTGAATATCTTCAAATTGTTATTTGCAATAACATTTTTTCTAATTATAGTTAAGTAACCTTGTAACAAATGTTATAATAAGATAGCAGGATGTTAAAAAAGAGAACTGAGGAAAATCACAAAGTACAAATACCTGCAAATAAAGTTGAAGGACACTGGCAAAATAAAGTAAAGATAATATCAGTAATAGGTACCTTTGGTGCAATCCCAAAACATCTGGTGCACCATCAGCATTGACAAAATCATTATCAGTCAATTGCAAAAGCCTCTTTACTTGGAATATCTTGCATCCTGCGATGATGCATTTAATGCCATCAAGCAACTACCTATCCCATGTTCTTAATAAGGGTTTGGTAGGTGGAGGATAAAAATCAAATCAAACACCTAGCTGACTGTGCAACAAATAATAATAGTGGAGACCAGATCTGTTTTTTGTTTTAAAGAAGTGGCTGGACATCCATCTTTCTATGATACTTTTATTGCCTGTTGCATTTGGCCTATACAATTTTTATCAATCCGGTCTCTCCACATCTTGTGCTGCAGCCTGCGACAAACCCAGAGAGGGAAGAGGGTTAGGGTTAGGGTAAAAGGAGAAAAAGGGTGAACCAGTGCAAACAGGAATAAGAGTTTTACGTCAGTTTCATCCAGCCACTTCAAGGACTTTTGGTGCTCAGGACCTGGGAATGGAATGTGTGTCCTTCTCTCAAAACATCCAGTTAGCATTGTATTGGACACTGATGAAATGATCGAAGGGGGAGGGGCTAAAGATTTAGCAATTTGTACAGGTTTTCTTCAGATCTGGCCTAGCTTTCACTGCATCCAGTTGCCTCTAATAGAAGATCCTTGATACCTTCAGATAGAGTCATGCATTTCTCAGGCTGTGGCAGGGCTGACAATTATTTTGGCATTTCCACACAATGCTATATAAGTAAATAGGCAAACACAGTCCCTAACTTATTTCAATTACTTTCTAGCAAATTCCTTGCAATGTATAAATAATAGACATGAGTAAAAATATCTAAGTATTTTTGACTGATTTAAGTATTTGTTTTTTCTCCAAAAATTTCAGAATAGCTAAAATGTATTTCCTTTTTCCTTTCCTCATACAGACTGAATACTGTATACTCACATATTAATACTGTATTCAGCATCTGCTATACATGATTTAAAAAATATCCTTGGTAGATTAATATTAACATTCTGTGTAATATAATGCCACCAATATTAAAATGATATAGGAATTCTGGACTTCAAAAATACATTGTAGTTTTAAAGATAAATTTCAGAACTGTTCTGAGAAACAGCTTCCCTGGAAAACGTCTCCTTGACCTCTTCCTAACTTTTAGCATCTTTTCAAAGGTTGCCATAATTTTTGATGATTAAAAGCAACTGTCATGAAAGAATTGGATAAAAGCATAAGCACAAAATGAACAGGTTTTATCTTTTCTAGGTAAAAGGCAATTCTGCAACAAGTGTTAGTGTTTAAACAGCGCATGAACACATTCAATGGTTCTGAAATGTTATAAACTCTGGTTTACTGTCTTCACAGGCTCTAGAATCCATACAATTAGCAGCGTATGCTATTACTATTGCCATCTATTTTTGCTTATTCAACAACAGATGTATACCCCTATTAAAGTGCTTATGGGAAGAAAGTGATATGGGATTTCAAATATATATTCATATCTTGTTTCAAATGAAGAACAACTTTAGCAGAAAATAGACAAATAATGATTTTAGTCAAAGATAGAGAGCGTTGGTTTAACACAATAAAGTATATATGTTGGTCATGGTACAGGAAAAAATGATTTGATTAGCAGACATTAAGTATGAAATAAAATAATTATTTTTGCATAATGCAGCAAATTAATAACTTTACAATTAATTCAGAGACATGGTCTGAACTTGTTTAAATTTAGCTTATCTAAATCAGAAGCAATAGTTTAATTTGTTATTGCTGTTAGTTTAGTTTTAGTACACTTAAAACCGTGATTGAATATATGATATTAACAAGCTTAGAAAGCTTTTTTTCCCTCTCTTTAAACTATGGCATAAAATTGTGTCTTCATCATTTGGTGGTTTGTCAATGAGTATGAAGGATTGTCTCTTGAGTTCTGGGACCAAAGAAAAACAAATATTTTGAATTTCGGCATCTGTGTTCTACACCTTTCCCACTCCAATATAAATTAATATCATCTCTTACTGAATAGATTGCAGGATAACCCAGCTGATAGTAAGGCACCTAAGTAAACTATACATTAGTAATTCTATATAATTAATACAATGTTTATTATTTTTTATCCTTCATTTCATATCTCCTTTTTTAATAGTAAGCTTATTAAAAATTATAGTAGCAATAAAAAATAATACAAACCCTCTAAAAAAGGAAAAAATAAAAATTAGTGCAGAAAAAAATAAGAATGGAATATATGAAAAATAGTAAAGAAAGAAATATATATATAAATGACTCTCCCTTTCATAATGTTTTGTTTTTAAAATGCTTTTTAGTATTTTAATTGTTTTTTGTTTGGAATTGGAATTGGAATTGCCAGTCATTGATTGATTGATTGATTGATTGATTGATTGATTGATTGATTGAATGGAATGTATAATTTTTGTACCTTACTACCTTCTCCTAAAATGCAACAAATGATCTCTTCTTCCCATATCCAATTTTACATGTGTTCCTTTTGCTTTAACTGTCTCTTAGTCCCTTCAAATAATGTCATAGAACAGAGGTTCACAGCCCCTGGGCTACAGACCAGTTCTTGTCTGCTGCCCTTTGGGAACTGGACCATGTAAGTGGTGTGCAAGTGTGTGAAGCTTCATTTGTGCATGCGCTGGATCTAGGATGCATGTGCATCCCCTTCCCCCTCTGCTGCTGATGCTGATGCTGCTGGTCCATGGAGCTAGACTGCTATCCTAGAACTTTTCTTTTCTTCTTTATCTCTTCTTCCTAACTTTTTCAAAACTAAATTGTAAATCCAATGTAGGAAAATATAGGAAATATAGGGGGAAAATCCCTTTTTTGGTTTGTTATTTGTTTATCCATTTTACTTATTTAAGACATTATAACTGTTTATTATGATTTTAATTATTCAGAGATTATAGGATTTTATACAGTTATAGATCCATATAAGGTCTACTGAATATAAATTAATAAAGTTGGAGGGGGGGAGTAATCTGCCTTCTAATTTAAGGTGCTTGAGGCAAGATGGCTAGCAAACTAACTTAATAGACAGATTGACAGATTATTCCATAAAAATTATTCTCTTAATGTCTTTGATTTTTTTTCTGGTTAGAAGCAAACTCACAACTTTTTTTCAAATGTCAGCCTCTCTACAGGTAACCTCTTAATTCATGTGTTCCCATCATTTTTCTCCAAGGGAATTCTCAAGTAGTTTGGCTTCATGTTGTCTCAAACTTCACACCTGACCTGACAATAAATCTTCTAGAAACCTGACCTGTACTCAGCAGCTAACTGCTTCAAGGACACAACTAAATAAATAGCTTTTATTGAAAATACAAAAGAAGTCATATATGACCAGAACTGTAAAGTAGAAGAATAGAGAGAGCTTTCTCTATATGTAACAGATCCAGGCTTTAAATCCTAGGCCATGTTCTTGTGCATTTTGAATCAATGGATTTTTAGCTAGTCTTTCTTTTCAGCTAGTGGGGAGTCATACAAAAATAATTAAAAAATAAATAATATAAGATTCATTATTAGAAAGTTTGTATTCTGAGCATGTTATTTTAATAATTCTGAAACTTTAACTTTAATTTCATAATATTAAGGCATGGGTTGCACTGTATTGGATAATAAGATACTATTTTTTCTTCCTCTAAAATGCTATACAAGTCATATGCTAGTTCACATACTGGAAAACATCATGGGGTTTATTCTAGACTTTTATTTGGTAGGAGACTGTTATATTTATTCCTATATGGAACATTTTTTCCCTCTGTGATTGGAAGTTCTGACTTTAAAGCCATTTCGAAGACGGAGAACATCGGGGGGATTCGTGGGCGGGGGGGACGCCCCTTGAAAGAGCCCAGCAGGAAACCTTCCTGGAAGGCAGAGAAGCTGGGTGGGAACCTGTACAGGGGCGTGGCCAGCCCGCCACCGCTAACGGTACGCAAACGTACAGCCGATTTCCCCTAACGGTACACCCGTACCAGTGCGTACCGGCAGCAACCCAGCTCTGGTACCGGAGCAGTCTTCGGGCACAGTGTTGGGCAAACAGCTGGCAGGCTGTGGAAAAACTGGCCAGGCTGTGGGAGTGAGGAATCCTGGAAAAAATGTGCCGAGACAACAAAAGTCGTCATGTGTATCCCTTCGACATCCCACGAGCCTTGTTTTGGCACCGCAAAGCTGCCCGTCGTCCGTGGGTAGCAGCGGCTTTGAACTTGACGCTCGCTCGCTGCCACCTGCCTAATTTAGAAAGCAGAACAACTAGCTGGAAGAGAGAGAGAGAAAAATAGAAGGAGAGAGACAGAGGCCTGCAGGAGAAAGGAGACACAGGAAATGGTTTTTCGTCCTAGGGTGCTTGGCTTTCCCTTTAAAAGAGAACAAGCAAGTTTAAACATAGTCTTATTATTCCTAAATATTACATTTCATTTACATTGTTTCATATTATTATCACCCTTCCTTTCTGAACCATCTTTCTGTCCTTTTGTATATCTTAACATCTTCTATCTTCTCTATCAGTCCCTTGGGGAGAGGGGGCGGTATAGAAGTCCAATTAAAATAAAATAAAAATAAATAAATCTATCTATCTATCTATCTATCTATCTATCTATCTATCTATCTATCTATCTATCAAAATGTAACTATGAGTTTGTTCAAAACCGCTAATCTCCGAAAGTCCTGCACTGATCGCTTCCAAACTTTCACACAATGTTCCTTTCAGATACGGCACCAATGATAGATAGATATATTGTGTAGATGTCACACCTGTGTCAGGTGCATGCCATGGAAATGTAAAAAATTGTAAAAAAGGTAGGTAGATCGATACAGAGAGAGCAGTGGGCCACAGGTATTGTGTTATCTTTACCTTTATGACATAAAATACTCTGAGGGAGAAATATGGTAGGTAGGTAGGTAGGTAGGTAGGTAGGTAGGTAGGTAGGTAGGTGGAGGGATAGAAAAAGAGGGAGAAACTCCACCCTCGAGTTGATGAGGCCGGGAAGGCTAGTATTAATAATATAACAGAAGTTTCTAGATCAAAAGATCTGTTGTTATTTGGATGGATTTAGGACACTCATGAACTTTCACTCTAAATTGAATACGCTTGTCTTCAGTGATAGAATCTCAGTACAGATATTAAATAAGATTAGGTATGTGGTGACTTTGTTACTTTCGCAAGACAATCTCTGATTGGCTGGGATGAAGTTGTAAGGTTGAAGAAGTCCAGTAAAAAACAAGAATGCTGCCTAGATATAAAATAAGCATAAAATTATACATTTCTGATGTATTGCATGAGGGTTTATTTATCCCACATTATGGGGCCACACCAGAATTGTGTCCATTGTCTGTTATTTATCAATGCAGCACCTGCAAAACCACATGACTGAAAAATTCTTCTTGCCAAAAAGCTGCACGATTGGACTCACTAATGAAAAGGGGGAAAAAAGAGAGCAGGCACATGTTTTGTCCATGTAAACAATAAAACCAGAACCAACTCACAGAAGCAACCTTCCGTGAAAAAGGAAAGAATAGCAGAAGGACCAGGAATGGGCCTGAACATGTTATATGACAACAGCAATAAACATTTCTTACAGAGAAATATTGCTGTGTTAGCCTTAGAGACTATTCCACAGAACCTTAGAGACTAGGCACTGGGTAAAGTGATACCCTTCATAAGGATTAAAAACAAGAATGGCATGAAGAAAGAATACATATGAAGTACATTGCCCTTTGGATATGAGGCATAGTATACTGACAAGAAACAGAAGGGGGAAATGGAGCCATCAAGTTGTAGTTTGGTTAGGCAAATGTTCAAAATAATATGCTTAATATTCCTCAGTCCACGAAGGTTCACTATGACTTCCAACCTGATTGAAACCTATTTTCTTCTTGTCTTCTGTTTCTGTTGCACTCTGAAGTACGAGCACTTACTATTTTCTCGACTATATTTTGAGTCAACTCTCCACAAATATTCCTGTAGCCAAAGAGGCACAAAGAGATTTATGGATAGATGTCTCTTGTGTGAAAAATGCAGAATAGTCAGGCTGTAGGGCCCAATCCACCTTGTTTCTACAGCTTTGGGGGGCTCTAAATAAAAGGGATGTCATGGCTCAGTGGTTAAGATGCTGAGCTTGTCGATCAGAAAGGTTGGTAATTGAGCGGTTCGAATCCCTAGTGCTGCGTAACCAGAGGTTGGGTTTCTGCCAATTCACCCCTGATCGGGAGAACCGGTAGTGGTTCTCACCCGCCCAGATGCTTCTTCGCATGCACAGAAGCATCATGCGAGCACACAAGCACATAAGCAAACCGGTAGTAAAATAAATTGAACCCCACCACTGCACATAACGGAGTGAGCTCCTGTTCCTTGTCCCAGCTTCTGCCAACCTAGCAGTTTGAAAGCATGTAAAAATGCAAGTAGAAAAACAGGGACCACCTTTGGTAGGAAGGTAACAGTGTTCCATGCGCCTCTGGCATTTAGTCATGCCAGCCAAATGACTACAGAGATGTCTTCGGACAGTGCTGGCTCTTCAGCTTTGAAACAGAGATGATCACCGCCCCCTAGAGTCAGGAACAACTACTACATGTGTGTGAAGGGAACCTTTACCTTTGCCTATTGTTCTTAGTGTATTTTTTTGTAACCACTGAATGAACAGTTTGATTTAATATTTGAATTAGTTCTGAAGTTTCCTTTTTTTTTTTACAGTTTTCTGAATTGGTTTGTTTTAAAGTGTATCATTCAACAACTGTATTTTTTAATTATTTAAGCACCATGAAAACATTTTTAAAAAGAAATGTGATTACTAATAAGGGAACCAAGTAAGAGAGAACAAGCATTTGATTTAATGTCAAGGTCTAGAAGCAGTACATTGTTTTCACCAAAATACTTGCAAAAAGTAACATCAATACTTATCAATAACTGGTTCAGAACTTTGCAGCAATTCTGAAATCGTTCTTTTTTTAAAAAAAAATCAGGATTATGACACTGCTAAACAATTGTAAGTTATGAACATTGAGAAAATAATAATGGGTTGATCTTTGCATTGACCTCAACAATATTTAATGCATTTAATCAAATTTGACATTTACGAAGATGAATCACCTCTCTCTTGACAGAATGAGAGTGCAAAAATCTTGTCTCCCATCTGAATTTCAAAGTCTCTGTCTCAGCCTAGCAAATTGCTTTATTTGTTAAATCTATGCATTCCTGCTGAGGCTGGAATCTATTTATCTGGCATCTGAAGCTGCAGAAAGCATCTGCAGGAGCCCACAACAAAGAAAGAAACAGCAGATCCCACTGAATCTACACAGTGTACACACAACCCTTATTATTTAAATAACTCACCACACATTTTATATACAGAGATGCCTGTTGAGAGTTTCAATATATAAGCTATTTGAGGTATGTGTGCCTTGCACACGCTCCCAATTTGAAATGGGTTACGCAACTTTGCCAATGTTAGTAAAGCAACAGTCATCTCTATATTAGTTATTGACAGGAAAGAATACTTTGTCATATCATGGATAAGAACCCTTTTTTGTCTTCATTTCTTTATTATTTATTGGGGGGAAATGTCTGGATGAAATGTCATTTCTAATGTTGGATTTTTCCCCTTCCAGAGGGAGCTCTCTTATGGAGTACTGTGAAGCCGTTATTATGGAAACTCCACTGTGCTGTACAGTAGAAGCCATTTTAAGGCACAACAGTCTGCATCTTAACAGAACACACACACTGTGGGATGGTAGGGGTGTCTTATCCCCACAATCTTTTTCTCCAGAGAGCGAGTTATCAATGTACTAAGTTTGGTTGAAATTTGCTCGAAGCGTTCCAGAGTTATGCTGGAAAATACACACAAACAGCCATTTATACAGAGAGAGAGATAGTCCATGACTTACAATCATTTGTTTAATGACCATTTCAATTTACAACAAACTTATGACTGTTTTTCACACTTCTGATGCTATGAGCGTTGCAGCATCCCAATGCTGATAGCATCAAAATTTAGCAACTGATTCATATTTATGACGGTTGCAGTGTCCCAGGGTCATGTGATCCCTTTTTTGCAACCTTATGACAAGCAAAGACAATAGGGAATGCCAGATTCATGTAATAAACATGTTAGTATCTAACAACTGCAATGGTTCACTTAACAAGAGTGGCAACAAAGTTTGTAAAATGGGGCAAAACTCACTTAACAACTGTCCTGCTTAGGAACAAAAAACTTTGGGTTCAATTGTCTCCATGTGGAGGACTACCGGTACTTTTTTTCTGCTGTGTAATATTGGTCCTTATAAATTCCACTTTCATTAAAGAGTGATTAGCACTTTCATGGAGAATTGATATGAAATTCCAGAGCTTCAGGCTAAACTGAAAATCCAAAAATTATCCTGGAATAAGGCAGTGGAAAAACTACTGTATTTCTCGGAGTATAAGATGAACCTTTTTCCCTCAAAAAAAAAAAAAGACTGAAAATCTGGATGCGTCTTATACACTGGATACAGAATTTTTTTTGCCTCTTGACACCCCACCCCCTTCACCAAAATGGCCATGCATAGCCTTTAGGAGCCTTGCAGAGTGTTCCTGGGGGCTGGGGAGGGTAGAAATTGTTTTTGCCCCCACCCTCAGGAGCACTCTATAAGGCTTCTAAAGGCTATTCCTGCCCTTTCTTTAAATAAATAAAAAATGGGCCCATTTTTGGGAGGTCTGCAGAGTGCAAAAACTTTTTTTTAAAAAATTGCCTCTTCAAAACCTTGGTGCGCCTTATACTCTGAAAAATATGGCACTTTTGTACTAAGAAACTTCAAGTATTGGTCCACAAAGTCAATTTTACTTACAGTAAATGCAGCCTTTAGTTCCCCATATATTCTGTTTCAATAAAATATTGCCTATATCCACAAATTGTACATCTGCTTCTTTAAGAGTTATTGGGGTTTTTTTTAATCAAACGGGCTAAGAGTCTCTAAAATTAATTTCCAGAATAATCTTTCTATATGGTATGAGTTTATATAAGTAAAGTTCATCCAAATAATCAGTGTCTCTCTTATAATTGAGACAAATAAACAGTTACAAACTAGGAGCAGAACTGATGCTGACATCTCAGCTGTTTGGATTTTTAGCCAAGTTTCAGTCCCTTGATAAGATCTCATTCCAGCCCTCCCACTCCAGCTTTTTTTTATAAGTAGTATTTAACAGATTAACAGAGTTGCAGGTCATCTAGTCCAACCCCCTGCCCAAGCAGGAGACCCTACGTCTACCTCTACCTAGGATTGAACTCACAACCTCCCTGATTGGGAGGCGAGAGCTCCACCTCTAGGCTGGGTGAATCTTCTTTTGGGCTTCTTTGCTTTGGGGGTGTCCTTTTCAGTTGAGTTTTCCCTTGGACCACAAGACCTTCTCCTTCTCTTCCACGCCACCTCAAATATTTGTGGGACAAGCCACGAGCCCAAGGGGTGGGGGGGAAAGGATGATTCTTAATCTTACCATCCAGGGATGGGAAACGTCTTTATGGATACCGAAGGTCACTCTTGACCCAAGAGTATTCGGGGTTTTTTCTGACAGGTCGATAGAGATAGATTGATCATAATATGGATCGGTGGTGACCTTCAAAGATCCAGACAGGAAGGGACAAAGCCAAGACACAGAGGTGTACAAATCATTTGGTTCAAAAAGTGAAAGAGGAATAGAAGGATTTCCCTTCCGTCTTAAGCTGCGTCTGCCGTGCGTTCCTGAAATAAAATTCTAGCAAGGGTTATTTCAACGGTGGGATTTCTCCGAAGGGATATTATGGATTAAGAAAGACCCATGGAGAAACTAGATGCTGAATGCTCCAACACTGGAAGTCTTTAAGAAGATGTTGGATAGCCATTTGTCGGAAACAGTATAGGGCTTCCTGCCTAGGCAGGGGGTTGGACTAGATGACCTCCAAGGTCCCTTCCAACTCTGCTATTG
>JAPKID020006935.1:0-10450 GCA_026931265.2 Tropidonophis doriae | reverse complement strand
GCGCAGGTCATCCCGGCTCAGCAAGGGGCGCAATTGGCGAACCAAGCGTACCTGGTAAAAAGCTCTCCTGGTCATTTGTTTGTTTGTTTGTTATAACCACCCATCTTACACAAGTGACTCTAGGCAGCTTCTAAGACAATAGCCGCACCAGATAGTCCATGGTGCTGGGTTATCAAAACTTTTGACACAGACACACCAACAGACTGTATCATGTCTGACACAAATGCTGGAGGAACAGCCAGGTCTCCAATATCTTGCAAAAGATTATAAGGGTTAAGGGTCATCCAAATCTCTAGGGGGAGTGGAATACTGTTTTATAGGGCAGGTGCCGTGAGTGAGAAGGCATGACTCCAGAGTCAAGCAAGGTGACATTGTTTAATAAAAAGGACTCACAACATACCCTCTCTATCAGATATGGGGCACTGGCAAAAACAATGGGACAGAGATGGACCCATTGGTAACTGACTCTATGTCACGAGGGGTTTTATAGGTGATTACCAGCTCTTTGATTTGTACCCAGAAGCCTATAGGAACCCAGTATAGTACAAAGTGGCACTGTTTCATGAGTATGATGAGGAACACCAAAAAATGCCCATGCTCTGGACAAGCTGCAACTTCTGAGCACTCTTCAAGAGCATCCCCCCACGTAGAACTTCACATTATGGGAATCCAAGTGGAGGTAACAAAAACATGAGTGGCCATGAGCAAAGCTTCCTGATCCTGGAATTAGTATGGTTGATTCACAAGACAAACCTATGTAAAAGTCCCCTGGCTACAGCCATCATCTGATCTTCAAGCAAGAACGAAGAGTCCTGGAGGACTTCCAGTTTATGTATCAATTCTGGCTAAAGAAGTACACTCCCATGCAAAGTTAAAAATGGAAACTCCCGGGGGAGGCAGGTTAAAACCTACAGAGAATCTCTCTTGCCAGGATTGAGCTAACGCCTCTTCTCCCAGCTCAACTATTACAGCCTCCAGGAATTGGGAAAGGACCTTGACCACATCATTTGGTTAGGCCAGGCAAGAGATGTACAACAGGCATCTGATGATGCCACACCCAATGCTAATCTCACCCAGTGCCTTTATGTGGATGTTAAATAGGAATGATGGAGGAGTAGAGTCTTGAGACCTCCCACAAAATAGGGTCCTCAGACTTGACTTCTCCCCCTCCATACCAATAATGATTGAAGAAGGGAGGAGAACTATCATAACATGGTCCTTCCACCCCAACCCTCTGAATCATGCCAGAAACATATCATGTTTGATGGTATTGAAGGCTGCTGAGAAGTCAAGGAGCACCAGGAAGGGTGCACCACCCCAATCCTGAACATGCCAGGGGTCATAAACATATGAAATGTCGGAAACTGGATGGAGAGTGTGCAGATCCGTCAGATCAATGATGGCCTCTTGAGGAAAGGACAGATAACTGCTTCTTTCAAGGCAGAATGTTCCTCCTATGGAGAAACATTCAGAGAAGCGATGCCTTATTATCTCTGCATGGGGCTGGGGGTGGTGATTCCCCTAACATGAGATGACTGTTTTCGAAAGCCAGACATAGCTTTTGAAGAGTGCTTTCAAAGCAGAGTTGCTTATCTATATTGCTACTGCACAGTAATGGTCCCAGGAAGAAGTGATTCCAAGAGGAAATATGTCATTCAGAATTCTTGTCACATTACATAAAGCTCAACATTTTCATCCCCGTATTTGGAAGCATGCAAAGCAATAAGTAGTTGATCCTCCTTTTGTATCTCAACCCAACCAGCTGGTCCATCAGGCAAATGTTATTGGCCGACACCTTGTTCCCACCAATCGGAGGATGGAAAGCAAGTTCTATAGCTGTGTATTACCCAGTGATTTTCAAGGCCAGGAAAGGAAGTACTTTATCTCCGATTAATGGAGTGCAAGTTTTAGAAACTCAGGGCATGTCTACTCCGATACCTACATGGCTTTTGTTCCAAGTGGGAACAATTCGGGTTCCTAGGATCCTGTCTGTGTTTGCTAGCATTGCTTTGAAGGACAGTTTCAGAGGCAGGCTGGCCTTCCAGAACAGTACTTTCTTTTTCCTTTGCCATCTGCCTAATGGTTGTTTCTGTGTATGTATTTAAAATTCCAATCTGAATCACTTGAACAAAAGAAATTAAATCCAGTGGAAAAACTGGCAAAGAGCTGTTTTGTAGGATAGCAAAGGAAGGGAAAACATGGTGTAAGGGGCAGCTGGAGGGTATCAAATCGAATGTGGCAGCTCTTTCTTTTCCTGTTATTGAATCAGCTTCAAAGGATCAGCAACATGAAACCTTCTGGTACCTAAAGTTCCATGTAAATTTAAACACTGATTTTTATGAAAGTCACTTCAGCACAGCATATTAAAAAAAAAAAAAAAAGCTTTGCTTCTTCTGCTGTTGGCACTCGCAGGAAACCACATCCTGCAAACTAATTGACGTAGGTTGGGCATTTACTATGGGAATATACATGTGCATGAGGCCGGATCCTGCGCTATGAAGTGGCTTGCATATTGTGAGAAATTCAGATTAAAGTCCCCGCTCAATAGAGCAGCTGACTTCGTGTCTCTGACAGAGTATGTGGCTGCCTCTTCTTTTAAGATCTCTCCAAAGGTTTGGTTCTGGGAGGGAGGCCTCTCTTTGGACGAAGAGAGAAACATATTTCCCCTCCTGTTTTCTATTCAGGAAGCTGGTGACAACAGACAGTTAATTGTTATTGGAAATATTTGTTATGCCGCCAAGAGAATGCCACTTTCACATGTTGAGACAGCTTATGCAAGTTGCATCCTCTGTATCATTTCCAAAATTTAATTAAGAATGGATGTGCACCAAAATGCTTTGCTTTCATTTCCCATTTCCCTTTCTTCATCCTTCATCTTCCTACAACCCCCCCCCCCTTCTGCTTGCATTAACTTCTCATACTCAGCAGTGGCTGGGTGACTTTGGGCCGATCACTCGGTCTCAGCCCACCCTGTCTCACAGGGTTGTTGTCCCAAAGGTGCTTTTTTTCAAAAGGCAACTGGACTTCGTTTTTCCTTGAAGATGTTTTGCCTCTCATCCCAGAAGCTGCATCTTCTTCAAGCTGAAGAAAACACCTTTGGGATAACCATGGCCTGGATGACTGGGAACCTCCATAGTCACAGTGTTATTGTTATTATGGGGGGGAAAAGAAGGAGGGAGGAATATGAGGCCTATTGGTGCCTTGAGTTATTTATAAAAAAATAATGAAAGTGGGATAAAAAGTAAATAGTAAATAAACAAAAGTATACTCTGTTCAGCTCAAGTGGCCATAAAAAGGTAAAGATAAAGGTTCCCCTTGCTCATATGTGCTAGTCATTCTGGACTCTAGGGGGAGGTGCTCATCTCCATTTCAAAGCTGAAGAGCCAGCACTGTCTGAAGACATCTCTGTGGTCATGTGCCCGGCATGACTAAATGCCGAAGGTGCACAGAATGCTGTTACCTTCCCACCAAAGGTGATTCCTATTTTTCTATTTGCATTTTTACATGCTTTCAAACTGCTAAGTTGGCAGAAGCTGGGACAAGTAACAGGAGCTCACTCCATTATGCGGCACTAGTTATTATAATAATTTATTTTATCTTTTCTTCTTAATGAAGGGAGGTGACTCGCCATGTAAGAGGTAGGACTTTGACTAGGAACAAGTGAGATGAAAACTGTATTTCTAGTTAAAGAGGGTAAAAAAGCTTCTCTCCACCACCCTCCTTCCCCAAGTAACTAAAATCACAACAGCTTTAATTCTCACTGAACAAGCATCACAGCACCTAAACTGCTTGCAGTGAATGGGCAGAACCAAATATGGTCATGGAAGCAGGAACGCTTTACAAGTAGTCCTTGTTACAATGGCAGAGAAACAGTACCACATTCCTCACATTTATGACTTTCACAATGGACAGGAATGGAATGGAAAGCAGAAATACGATCAGATCATCGAAGGCACAGTCACAGTTTCACTCAGCACTGCTTTGCTTAATGATCGAGTTGCCAGTCCTAAATGTGGTTGCTAAGCAAGGACTACCTGCACCTTGTCATGCCACTTTTTTCACACGTTTAAGTTTATTCCTGTGTGTTTCTATGCCAGTGTATGATAAAAAGATAAACTTTGCATAAAAATGCAGAGTTATTTATGTAGTGAAATAATATCCCTAAGTCTATTTAATTTCAAACATTTTTTTGAGAGCCCTGCTGGTACAGTGGTTAGAATGCAGAGCTGCAAACTTCTTCTTACGCCTGCTGGCTGCCTGCAATTTTATCTATCTCTTAACTTTTCTCCCCGAAACTCTTATTTAATTATTCCTTGTATCTTAACTTATACTTTTTGCTATGTACTGTGATAAATTAAGAATATAATCGGTATATAAAAAGAAGAGTGTTGAGAGTGATTGCACAAAGGCATTGGTGTGAAGCATGCAAGTACACAAGGCAGGCCATTTTTGCAGCCAAGGTCCGCAGGGGACAAAGCAATTCTCCATTCTCAAAAGGTTCTTGAGATAGGACCATTGCATAAATTGAACTTACTCATGTTTCTATTTCATTTTCAATTATCTTCTTCTCCTCCATCATGTTTTTGAGATGTAACCTTTGAATTTCATTTACCAAGTAGTGTAATAATTGCTCCTAATAGTGTGCCCACTATTAGAGATGGGTGTTGATGAATATATGGAAAAGGATATACCCTAACATGTGGTTATAATGCCTAACTGAAAATTGCAATAATATTTAATTTTTATGGTATCTTTGGGAAATGGAATTGAATATACATTTTTCTTCCTGAGAAAATTGTACTGAAATGTTTTGCCTTTTCACATACACGTATACATAGATAACTTTGCTATTTCTTTTCAGGACAAAAGTGTGTTGTATGAAGCAGATAAAGGAAGCAAGAAATAGAAGAGAGGGGGTGGGGAAGACACAACAAATAGCAAAGGAACCATAACTGAAACTAGTTTACACTGCCGTTACTCACTATATTTTTCCATATACTTCTATCTTCATAAATAACCCTTGCTTCCAACCAGATCTATACTCTATTTTATATTGTATACGTATACGTATATGTGTATGTGTATATCTATCTAATTATATAATATATAATATAGTATGCATGCATGCATGTGTGTGTGTATGAGCTTCAAACTTCCATATACTACTTCATACATTGCTTTTTATTGCTTAGTCTTCTCCCCACTTTCTTTCCCTGGATTTTGTCAACCTCATCCTGCTATGACTTTCTCTGTCTTCCCATTTTTTCAACTCTTTCACTCTGCCTTCATATATTTGTTTTGCAATTTCATCCCCATTCATTCTCTCTACATGACCAAAGACCAAATCTGCATGTCAAATTACTTCTTTTGTACTGGCTGTGCTCCCTTTTAAATTCAATCCACATTCCTTAGGCACCCATTCATTCTTCACCCTCTCTCTTCTTGCTTTAGAGCACACACACTTCTTAAGTAACTCACTCCAGATCATTCAACTTACTTTACATTTCTCTTGACTTACTCAATTCTCATTTGCATATGCCAAAGAGGGCAGACGCATTCAGGTCCATTGTCACAGAATGGAGTCATTCTCTATCATGGGAGGGCAAGACAAGAAACTATGGAGTAGAGTCAGTGAAAAATTAGGAGGAGCATTCCCTCACTTCAGTTTCATCCATGGGAATGGAAGCAGAACTGAACTTGGGAAAGAATGATTGAACCTAGCTAGCAGCAAAGTTTCAGAAAAAACTAAGGAGGAAAGCACAAGAAAGAAATTCAAAAAAACATTGCTTTGATTGTGTTTGGTAAAACATATGAAGAACGGTTGCAGGAACTGGGTATGTCTAGTTTAATGAAAAGAAGGACTGGGGAAGACATAATAGCAGTGTTCCAATATCTCAGGGGCTGCCACAAAGAAGAGGGAGTCAAACTATTCACCAAGGCACCTGAGGGTAGAACAAGAAGCAATGGGTGGAAACTAACAGTTAGAACAATTCATCAGTGGAACAATTTGTCTTCAGAAGTTGTGAATGTTCCAATACTGGAAGTCTTTCAGAAGATGTTGGATAACCATTTGTTTGAAGTGGCGTACAGTTTCCTGCCTAAGCAGGAGGTTGGACTAGAACAGGGGTCAACAAACGTTTGGATCTCAGGGACCACTAAATTCATAATTTTAAATTCTGTGAACCACTAATATGATCTACCTAATAACAAACTGGGTGGACATGGTGTAAGGTTTCCTGCCTAGGCAGGGGGTTGGACCAGAAGACCGCCAAGGTCCCTTCAAATTCTGTTATTCTATTCTAAGCAATATGGCCCACAAGTGTTGCGTGTGTGTGTGTGTGTGTGTGTGTGTGTGTGTGTGTGTGTGTGTGTGTTTGTTTGAGAGAGAGGAAACACTATCCCTGAAAATGTGCATCCATCAGAAAACTCAAGTTGTACATATAATTAATGATTGTGGAATTTCAGGAAGAAAGAAATCAGACTCATTGGTCAGCTTTGTTGAAATATAGGTGGGGTTTCTTTTGTGACTCATAATTTGTTATGGAAATGATGACTTAATGCTAACCTGAAATGAAATGTTCTTCTAGATCAGGACTCCTCAAACTCTTCAGCGTATTGGCTCCTTTTGTTCCTCAACACCCAAATATAACTCTTGGATAGTGCCAAGATATTGATCACTTTGGGAAACATGTTCTGGATGATGTGTGTGTGTATCTACAGTGTCTGTCTGTCTGGAGCTGTGGTGGTGCAGTGATTAGATTGCAGTACTGCAAGCCACTTCTGCTGACTGCCGGCTACGTGCAGTTCGGCAGATTGAATCTCACCAGGCTCAAGTTTGACTCAGCCTTCCATCCTTCCAAGGTTGGTAAAATGAGGACCCAGATTGCTGGGGGAAATAGGCTGACCTGTAAACGTCTTAGAGTGGGCTGTAAAAGCACTGTGAAGCAGTATATAAGTCGAAGTGCTATTGGTATTCTGAGTGGTTTACATTAAAAAAGTTTTTAAAAATCATTAAAAAAACACCATAGCAATCCAGAGTAAAAAGCAGGCTTGAAAATTAAATATGTTCTCTGACCTTAGACAATCTTTATTATGCATTTCTTAAAGTCTACAAATAAATAATTAAATCTTGCTTATTTATACATTTCGTCTTCTCCAAATAAACAACACAAGGAAGCACTTATTATAGGTATCTAATTGATGCTGCTGAATTTTTATGAGCTTAATTTTATTGTAGAAACTATAAATATTGAACTCAACAGCAATAAATCCAAATATAGGGCTTTTTTAGACTGTTGTGTAATATAATTCTAAAGCGAAGTATTTTCTGTCTTTTTGGGAATGGAAGTTGATTCATTTCTGTAGCTTTATTTTCAACAAGCATACAACAAATCCATTTTAAATAACCAAACTTATTGAAATTGCATTCATATGTTGAAAGAGAACACTTGGAAGATGTTTTCCACATAAATATTCTGATTTTAGATCACGATTGTTTTAATCAATGACAATATTTCACTAGTAGCTGTCTAAAATTGTTCTTTAAAAATCATACTAAAGTTCATTATGAAAATGGTAACTTTTGTAAAGTTATATTGACCTATTTGGAGGGAGATTTAATTAAAATTAATTAAACCTAATAGCACTTGAAAGTGATTGTAATTAGAGAATTTTAATGAAGATATATAACTAACGTTTTATATAACACAATGCCCTCCCCTTAGTTGTGGAATATAGCATTAGAGAAAGGAGTTTTAATTAAGAGTTAGACTTGTTGTTTGCTTAATCTTCTAGAAGTAGAGGAGATATTAATCCACAAAAACAAATCCTTTCTAGCCTCCCATTAGACTTCTTTTGGCTAGTCTCCAGTTTCTGCTGTATATGTGAACAGAAAGTAAGATCTTGCTAACCCTCCACATCCAAAGAAATTAGTAGAATAATTGTATAGCTTCATTGGATGTCTGATGCCTTATGCTCAGTTTACCCTGTCCTGTGTAATTCATTTTTCTTTTTCTCCATTCACAACCTTCAAAACGATTGGATGAAGGTGACCCACTAAACATTGTGCAGTGGGATATTGTCCCACTGATGCCCCCAGCTGTATGCTGTCAAACTAACTCCATTGTGAGCAAGTTTCAAGTAACCAAGGGCCTTGCTTATTGATATAGAACAGAACAGAATGGAATAACAGAGTTGGAAGGGACCTTGAAGATGTTCAACCCCCAGCTCAAGTAATAAACCCTATACCATTTCAAGCAAATGGGTATCCAATTTCTTCTTTAAAACTTCCACTGTTCACAACTTCTAGAGCAATTAATCCATTGATTAATTGTTCTAACTGACAGGAAATTTCTCCTTAATTACAGGTTGCTTCTCTCCTTGATTAATTTCCATCCGTTGCTTCTTGTTCTGCCTTCTCTTGCTTGGGGGAATAGGTTGACCTGTTCTTCTATGTGACAGCCCCTCAGATACTGGAATGCTGCTATCATGTCTCCCTAGTCCTTTTTTTCATCAGACTAGACATACCCAGTTCCAGCAACCATTTGTCAAATGTTTTAGCCTGCTTCCTAGCTTGTTTGTTTATTGGTAAATGAAAGACCATAAGGGAGCGGGATGATAATGCAAACAGACAAGAGCTGGACCAGGAGTTTTCGTTTTCTCTTTAGTTTAGAATTTAGACTTTTGATGCAATCATATGTACATTTTGTGTGCCTGGCACATGTGTGTCATGTGCAAGCAGCACAAACATAAAAGGTACACACTTCTCAGGTTTTCACCTCCCTGTAGCTCCTCCCATCTGGCTGCTTCTTATGGTGCATCATGCACACACTCCTCACATTTCCAACGGTCATTTCCTCAGCATCTGAATAAACCTCTAATGTTCCCACACTGCATGGAGTCCTATTAGGCCCAAAACTAGGCATGAGGGGTAGCATACTCCCAGGTGGCCATTTTTGGTCCCAGGGGGCTGTATGGAGGCTTACTAAGTCCAAAACTAGGTATGGAGGTTAGTACACTCCCACGTGGCCCATTTTTGGTCTCAGGAGACTGCATGGTAGGTATGTAGAGGTATAGAGAGAGATAGGGAAAAATACAGTAGGTAGGTAGATAGGTAGAGAGATAAAGGTAGAGAGAGGGAAAATATAGTAGGTAGGTAGGTAGAGGGATAAAGAGAGAGAGGGAAAATTCAGTATGTATGTATGCATGTAGGTAGGGAGGTAGGTAGGTAGGTGGATAAAGAGAGAGAGAGGGAAAATACAGTAGGTAGGTAGGTAGAGGATAGAGAGAGATAGGGAAAAGTACATTAGGTAGGTAGGTAGACGGATAGAGAGAGAAAGAGAGAGAAATACAATATATAGGTAGGTAGGTAAAGGGATAGATAGAGAGGGAGAAATACAGTAGGTAGGTAGGTTGGGGGTTGTATGGTGGTTGTTTGTACGTGTTTGTGTGTGCAGGTGTATGCCTACACACAGATTGGCTGGTCATTTAACCAGACTGGGCCACAGCAATGCGTGGCCGGATACAGCTAGTATGTATGTATGTATGTATGTATGTATGTATGTATGTATGTACGTACACACACAAAAACACCACACATATCTTGCCATTAATAGTGTGTGCATAATGCTTGAGGTATTCTAATAATTAATTTATTAACATTATTCCTCCCATATCAGCAGTAGCAATCAAAAGATTCCAGAAAAAGAGGATATCAGAGTCAGTATAATTTAATTCTGTGTACCAAAGACCCTTCATTAAGAACACATCAAACTTCTATAATTGAACTCAAGGGAAAATCATAGCTCAAATTATGTGTGTGAAATTGTCCTATCATAATATTTTGAATGTGCTACATACTTTGCTGAATGGCATATAATATAGATAACTAATCTAAATTGCCAGAAATACTGAAAATACAAATTATGTCCTGGAAAGAAAAAACTGTAGCAAGTATGAGGTTAGTTACTCTGTCCTGGAATCCATCTGAAACTTTATTTACCTTCATTTTTCTGCTCAATTAATGCAAATATAAAGTCCAATGATCAGTGGGTCACATTGTCTTCCTAGATCAGCCACATTAAATGATTTATTATTCACATTCAACTAGGAGTTACCATATTTTTAGGAGTATAAGACACACCTTTTTCCCTCAAAAAAGAGGCTGAAAATCTAGGTGCATCTTATACACTGAGTACAGTATTTTTTTGCCTCCCAAAAACCTACCTCCTTCACCAAAATGGCTGTGCATAGCTTTTAGGAGGCTTTCAAAGTGCTCCTGAGGGCTGGAAAGGGCAGACATGAGCAAAAAATGGGCTGGTTTTTTTGCTCAATTTTGCCCTCCAAGCCCCTAGGAGCGCTCTATAAGCCCCCTAAAGGCTAACCATGCTCCCCCCCCTTTTTTTTCCAGAAAAAAGTTTTATTGGTTTTTGCAGTTTTATATCAGGGAAAG
>JAPKID020006934.1:0-10450 GCA_026931265.2 Tropidonophis doriae | reverse complement strand
CCAACCTTTGCAACTTTAAGTCTGAAGGACTTCAGCTCCCAGAATTCTCCAGCCACCAAAGCTGGCTGGAGAAGTCTGGGAGCTGAAGTCCTTCAGACTTAAAGTTGTAAAGGTTGGAGACCCCTGCTATAGATTACAAAATATAATGACAGTGCCCATCCATTGCTTTAAGCCAATAATTCTAAGAATAAAGTCTGAACTAAGTCCTAGCTACTACAATTTACATTAATTCTGACCAATAATTAGCTTAACAACAAAGCACTATAAGTCTAACCCTTCCTGTTTATTTATTTTTTAAAAAAATATTTGATTGAAGTATTTTTTTTAATTGAAGCTTTCTGGTGAAATTACTTTAGTATTAATATAATTTACCTTTTCCCCCCCAACAAGATCTATTTGGATCCTGAGATTTTTGCCTTCCAAAGAGCTGAAGAAGATTAGCTACTTATTTTCAGTTGCTGCAGTCCCACAGGTACCTAGCTCTGGACTTTTTCCATCCTTCCATAAGGTAGAGGTTATTCAGTCTAAATACTTTTTCTCAACTTGATGCCAATGCTCATACTAGATGAGCATTCTCAATACAACATATCTAATGAGAGAGATAAGGGAACTTGCAAAATTTTGAGGTATATTTGCACCCAGAAACAATATCCTGAAAAAAATTGCTCCTTTGATTTCATTTTAGTTACACTACTTAGTTTTAAAAGAGCCGAGAAATTTTTTAGGAGGGTAAAATATTCTGCTGCTTGGATTTGTTTAAGATTATAATCGAGTGGCACTCCTCTTGCAGGGTTCCTGAAGACAAAAATGAGACTTGCATGAGGAAACAGATGTTTTGCTGGTCTAAACCAGTTGAGAAGCTAGTGTGTAGTGATTTTAATTTAAATTAATGGAAAACATGATCCAGGAATTGCGTAAAATGACAGGAATGTTCCAATAGGAAAACAGAAACAATGTAAAGTTACCCACCACCCTAGTTTGCATACACAGGACAAATGGAGTAGAGATAGAGTGATAATTCCTCATAACAGGAAATAGAATAGTGATATGACCTATTTTGCAAAAGATAGTTCTTCATGCGAAGACCGCCTCTAATTCAAAGCTGCCTGGTTTAAAGACAAAGAATTAGAAAGTGCCAAGTTTTAGAAGAGGTCCATCAACAGAGATCACCTGGCAACAGCCTTCACCACAGCATAAGCTAAACAATGTTTCTATTACTATAAATTATTATTTCTCACTGTGCTTCAAGAAAAGTTGTTACATACAAATATTATAAAATCCCATGCCTGGTTTTTGATGGTTTGTTCATTTCTGTCTTTTGTGGATTATATAAACGGCCATTCCAACTCACCCATTTTTTCATCCTTTTAATCCTTCAAGCAAGAGTCTCAGGTAGTCTTTGAGTCATCTTCTACTTGTTTTTATCCAGCATTTAAGGTCTTGTTGCCTACTTATTTATTGGAAGCATTTGTTCCCCTCTGGTCAAAACAGCTTCCAGAAACAATGCATCAGTCCATGATAATAGCCTTAGGGGCTTTTATACAAGATAATACAATAGCAGAGTTGGAAGGGACCTTGGAGGTCTTCTAGTCCAACCCCCTGCCTAGGCAGGTAGCCCTATACTGTTTCAGACAAATGGCTATCCAACATCTTCTTAAAGACTTGCAGTGTTGTGGCATTCACAACTTCTGGAGGCAAACTGTTCCACTGGTTAATTGTTCTAACTGTCAGGAAATTTCTCCTCGGTTCTAAGTTGCTTCTCTCCTTGACCAGTTTCCACCCATTGCTTCTTGTTCAACCCTCAGGTGCCTTGGAGAATAGTTTGACTCCCACTTCTTTGTGGCAGCCCCTGAGATATTGGAACACTGCTATCATATCTCCCCTAGTCGTTCTTTTTATTAAACTAGACATACCCAGTTCCTGCAACTGTTCTTCATATGTTTTAGTCTCTAGTCCCCTAATCATCTTTGTTGCTCTTCTCTGCATTCTTTCTAGAGTCTCCACATCTTTTCTACTTCATGGTGACCAAAACTGGATGCAATATTCCAAATGTGGCCTTACCAAGGCATTATAAGACATTAATAAGACGTTATATAATATAAAACAAAGCAATAAATGAAGTAAGCAAAGAGTAAGAATAAAGAATGCCAATCATTTCTGTATCGTATCTGCAATTTATAGCAATCCTATCCAAATATGGAGATTTGAACTGAACTGCTTTGATGAAACAATGAGCCATATTGTAAGCACATTTCAAATTCTCATCAGACAGGAAATACATTGTTTTAATCTTATAATATCAATAGGTCATCCCATTAATGTGTTATCCAAGATACTGATTTCTCGTATACAATTTAAATTTAAGCAATAGATGTGTTATGCCTTCTATCTATGGAGCTCCGCAAATGAAAGCAATTGTAAATCTCATAAATGGTTAATTCCTCCATACTGAAACCATTGCATCCAGATTTATTCATCTTTGAAAATAGCATTATTTTGTCCAAGATCATGTACAAAATATGAACTTCCATCACTGCTTCATCTGCCTTTTGTATAGAACACCTCTTTTTTATTGAACACAGAGTCTTTCTTCACCTTCATTATTTGCAGTCAAGAAACAATGAATGGAAACTAATCAATGAGAGAAACAACCTGGAATTAAGGAGGAACTTCCTAATAGTGAGAACAATTAGCCTGTGGAACAGCTTGCCTTCAGAAGTTGTGGGTGTTCCATCACTGGAGGCTTTTAAGAAGAGACTGAACAGCCACTTGTCTGAAATGGTATAGGGTCTCCTGCTTGAGCAGGGACTAGACTAGAAGATCTCCAAGGTCCCTTCCAACTCTATTCTGATTGATTGTTTGAACTTCAAAAATGGGCATTGGGGATGAAGTCATAAGAGTCATGTCTGCTTGGATCATGGCCCTCTCCCCATTGTGGATCCCAATCCCCAGCAATGACACCTTCAGTGACCAATGTTAAAAGCATCTCTTGAATTCCGTAGCCACAATATGATTGGATCTATCATTCATTGCCCACCACCACCCTGCTCACTTTACGAGATAGAGAAACACACACACACACAAACCTGTGGGACTTTGTAGGTGCCAAGCAACACTGACATCTGCATGGAGATGTCTCTGAGAGCGCCATCAAGGAGGGCCAAGAGGTAGTCCTTTGTTCCACAGCTGTAGTTGGGAACATTGGCTTCTCCAGTGGAGAGCATGTCCAGCAAGGCATGTGAAGTGCCAAGTGTGTTCAAATAGTTGTCATGGATGTTGTAGCCCAGTGTGAGATTGTGAAGGTATTGAGGATTCTTATGTACCAATTGAATGGCGAAGGCATAGCGGAAGAGATTTGATTGTTCCAAAGGTAAACGTCTGTAAAAACATTCATGGTATTAGCATCATTAAAAGCACCAATAACACAAGGCATACTTCTTTCCATTTTATCTTCACAGGTCTATTGATTCTTATGTTTGCATTGTATAACGCTGATCCAAAAGCCATTACCAGGATTCAACTATCATAAAAGAATGAGAATGCTTCAAAAGTGGTCCAGAAAAACAATTCTACTATTGTAGGATTATTAGCTATCCTCTATTTTCTATTCCTATACATAACAGGAATTTTAATATCAATGAGGAGTTGTATAAATATGGAAAAAGGATGGGAAAGGCAACTATAATAGTTTCACTCACTAACTGGATAACATAGTTGGAAGGGACCTTGGAGGTCTTCTAATCCAACCTCCTGCTCAAGCAGGAGATCCTATACCATTTCAGACAAATGGCTGTCCAATAGCTTCTTAAATCCCTGCAGTGATGGAGCACCTACAAGGTGCAAAATCGTTTCACTGTTTAATTTAAGGGCTCCTTGGTACTTTCTGAGCTTTCTTGTTTTCTTTCACACTAACACTGACTACCCCTGCTGTTACCTAGTTTGGGCAATGAGATGTCTGCAAGAAACCCCCTTTCTTTATGGCAGCTAGGTTGACCCCCTGTTCTTTGTGGCAGCCCCTCAAATATTGGAACACTGCTATCATGTCAGCCCTAGTCCTTCTTTTCACTGGGTTAGTCATATCCAATTCCTGCAACCATTGTACATATGTTGTCACCTTCAGTCCCCTAATCATCTTTGTTGCTCATCTCTGCATGCTCTTCTGAGATTTTGGAACACCCTCATGTCACCACAAGTCCTTCTTGTCAGTACTTTTAACAAAAGTCAGTATTCAAACGATGAAGTCAGGATTGGGTGGGGGAGAGGAAAATAATATTAACTTTTTTCAGGATTGTTTCTTCTGCCCCATCTTTGGATTTGAGTCTCTTTCACAAAATAAGACAAAATGGTAAAGCCATGAAAATCAAAACAATTCAAGAAACCAGAGAGGCACTGCCGAATAGGAGTGAGTGAACTAATAAGGAGAGTGTTATATCTGCTAATGGAGGGAATGCAATCCCATGCCGGTGAATGACTTACAAGTGAGTCGGACTCGAAGGAACTGTATCGAAAGACAATGTTGCATGTGGAATTTTTGTTTCAGTGACAACTATACTAATAATATGGTCTCCTGGGCTGTAATAGCTCCGTGGCTTTTTTTCATCTCGCTTCTCTAAATTCAGAGGGCACTTTACCCTAAGCTGCCCAGAGACTGGCTGGAATGCCAGCAGCAGCAGAATCAGAAGCAGGAGGTCCATAATTCAGAAGACTGAAATCATCCAATTCCTGTTCCTAAGCACAGAGAAGGTGAATTGGAAGAGTTCAAAGCACTCGCACAAGATGGTAATGCCAGAGGCTTTCTTGATTCAGTTATAGGCAAACTGGATTTCACCTGTCAAAAAGAGAAAAGTACATTCAAGAGCACAGCCCGTTCCTGTCCCCAAATTTGTGCCACACACAGAGTGTAGCCTGAGGCATTTATCCTTTTCTGATGTAAGATACCTTCCATGTTGCGCCAACCTAATCCTTACATCCAAGACAGTCACTATAGAAGTAGTAAATGACATTTCAAAGACCATCATAGTGATAATTACAGTGAGAAACAACGTCTCCCCTGGGGATGATGAAGTACTTCCTGGGCTCCATGTGCAGAGTTAATGAAAATGTGGCTGTGGTCTTTCCTGTTAGGACTTGTCCCAGAAAGTTATGCTGGTGGAAGATCCTTAAACACCCAGAAAATGGTGTCCTATAGTCCTTCAGTCTGGTATTTTCCCTCCAGAGATTGGTAGGAATGTAACCCAAATCTATGAAGTTTTGTAACACTCTAGGTTGGTGACACTTTACTCTAGTTCTTCCTGACTTCTAAGACCAAGGAAGAAATTGGTATCCTTGAAACTTGAAGATGGCTGTTCATTATCCCTCCATGCATCAGTCCTAATTTGGAACTGATTTTATAATTGCTCATGTCAACCCCGAAACTGACCTGGCTAAAACCATCTTGGAGCTTCCGTGCTGCAACGCTGGATCAAGGGATAGGGAGGGGGGGTTTAGAAATAGCTGGGGTTATGTAATCAAAATAAAATTCTTTCTCCTGGGAACTAAGGTCCTTCCCACACCTGGTGGAAGGAAGGAAGATTTCACCACACCAGCATATGCTGCATTGATTGGGGTTGGGGACAATCCAGAGCCTGCAGCTCCTGCAGCAGACATTAAAGTTTCAAGCATCCATAAAATACCAAAAGAATACTAAGATTTGGAAGGGGTCTTTAGTGAGGAAGATTGCAACAATCTCCCCCCTCACCCACCCACTGACTGCGCAATAGAGTTCATGCCTGGGGCAAAACTGCTAAATCCTAAAATGTACTCCATGGCCCCTAAAGAAATGGTGGAATTAAGGAAATACATTGATGTCAATTTGGAACAGAGTTTCATCCAACTAGCCTGGTCAAAAGTAGCACCCCCCATGTCTTCAAAGAGAAAAAAAAATGTGTGTGTGTGTGTGCGGCTTTGTGTCGACTTCTGGGGGATTAATGCTCAATCACTTGGCCAAAGAAAACCAAAGTTACATAGAATTTGTTCCCATGCCTGAACTGCCCAGACAATCCCCACTCCTCCATGTCTCTGACTGAATGGATGGATGCTCTTAAAAGGGGGTGGGAGAATAGTAAAAAAAGCTCTTGCAGATGTTGCAGAAGAGTACAAAAAACAAGGTGACAAGCATTGCTCGCTCCAATCTCCCTTCCATCTGGAGTATAAAGTTTTCTTGTCTACCAAAAACATAGGTTAAGGATGCCTAGTAAGAAATTAGGGTCAAAATTTCTCGGTCCCTTCCCAATAGTGAAAATAATTAACCCACTTACAGTTTAGCTCAGACTACCCAGAATTCTAGGGAAAATTCACTCGGTCTTCCATTGTAGCTTACTGAAGCCTGTAATTGGGTCCAGCCTTAGACTGTTGACTCAACCACCCCCTCCTCCAGTGGTAATACAGGGATAAACTCACTCTGAAGTGAAAAAAAAAGACTCTAGATTGTGTAGCAATCGATTGCGATATTTAGTGCATAGGAAGGGGTACTCTTTGTCTGAAGCTACATGGGTAAAAAGGTGACAAGTTAGTAAAACAATTCCATGATAAATTTCTTGACAAGTCAAAGCCGCCCCCCCCCCCCAGAGGGAGGAGAGGTGGTTAGTTATGCTTGTGTTGACCACCACATTATTCTCTTTTCAGGATATGCTTTTCTTCTGAGGTGAGACCCCCTGTCAGGCCTGCAGTCATCTTTTCTTTTGGATCTTTGGCCTACCACACTTTCTATTGTTCTACTATGCATTTGCTATTGTGGGGGATTGTAAGGCGTAAGATGCTATGTAGCCATAACAAAATTCTTTCTAGAAAGGCAAGGTCACCCTTTTTCTTTGCACCTCTGCACATGACTGGAACTGGATGGGTGGAAGCTGCCAGTATGGCAGTGAAAGATCCGAACATGTGATGGACTTGTGGGTGTGGTGCTCCAAGATCTTGAACTTTCAAGTAGGTGAGGGAAACCTGGAAGCTTTCAGATTCAGGTTTTTCCAGATACGCCAACATAGCTCTCTTAATAAATTGGAACTTTGAGCTATACTTTGCTTTGGACTCTGATTTACTTTTGGATGCTGTTTGGAACCCTCACGCTTGGCTTTGTTGAAGGCTCCAGAGAGATTCCTGGCTAGGAAAGCTACAATGTTGGCATTGTCCTACAAATGGTAGGCTCCAAAACACAAAGCCACTTGATCTTGCCAGCATTTAGCCAAAGCCTGTTCTTCACTATCTAAACACCAAAGCCTCCAGGAACATGGCTAAGACATTCACAGGAACATTTAATTCACCAGGAGCAGAAATAGAGCGCTGATGATGATTTTATGAAAACCTAATGAAAATGTTTTTAAATAATGCTATAATTTTTTTAAAAGTCAATGATTTTTTTTTTAAAAAGAAAAGTGCTTCAATATAACCCCCACTGCCCACCATGAAATCTGGAATGCCCACTAGTGGGCGGTAGGGACCAGGTTGACTACTACTGACATAGATGTTGAATAGGAGAAAAGAAATCATTAAGCCCAAGAACAACTGAAAAGCACGGGCCAAGGGCAGGACCTCTTCTCACCAATCACCACACCTGACTGGTATTGATGCACAGAGAAAAAAGGCAAACCAGCACAGCATCATGGCGTCTGCTCCAATCTTCTGAGCTGGTTGAGCAGGATACTATGGTCATTGGTATCAAAGGCTGCTGAAAAGTCAAGTAAGACAAGTGTGGATGCACAACCTCCATTACACCCTCAACAGAGGTCATGAGAAAAAATGTCCAATGCTATTTCCATCCCCTATTTGGGGCTCAATCCTGACTGACATCGTCCAGATAAACTACTTCTTCCAAACACCTTTGAAGTAGCTGAGAAATTACACTTCTGACCACTTTCTCTAAAAAGTAGAAGTTAGGCACAAGATTAAAAATTGATCAGGATGTTGATGTCTAGCAATCTTTTCTTGAGGAGGGGGTGAACCAAAGCCTCTTCATGAGATGAAAGAACAACCCCTTCAACTCAAAGGATCAACCCTCTCATTTAAAGAAGCATTAACCACTACAAGGACCCAATATTTGGACTGATTTATCAAGCCAGGAAGAGCATGAGTCTAAAAAGCTCACAGCCCGAAGGAAACCGGTTCTACTTCCTGAGACCCAAGAAGTTCAAATTGTTTCCAGATAACCAGTCAAGACAGGAATCTTGTCTGGACCTGCAACAAAGTTGTTATCCAAGTGTAAGTAAATCATAAAGATCATTTAACAGATGCTAAACCAATTCCTGTACATTCCCCTGCAAGACGTTATCTGGCAGCTTTCAGAGTATGCAAAAAGGTTGAAGTCCTGGCCATTTGCCTCCCTCACTGCCACAAGATGGGCCTTCATTACTACTTTAACTTGTGTTTGATCAGGTTTGCACTTTGTTGAACACCACCAATGCTCCGGACATCTCTTCTTTTGTTTCACTCCCCTCAATTCCTTTGTGATTCATGGAGAGGGATGAGATTCCCAAGAATGGAAAGGTTGCATGGATGTGGTCCTATCTAATGCTTCAGCACCCACTTTATTCAAAGCAGTAACCAAGACTTTGGATGGAGCATCTAGCAATAGAAGTAAATATCATCAGCATATAGTAGTGCCAAAACAAAGAATGGGAGATGATCTTGACCCAAAGGCCCAGTAGTCTCTGTTAATGTTGAAAAGTATAGAAGAGAAGATGCCATCCACCAGGATATCACAAGTCTTTCATGTGGTGGTTAAATTCTTGATCTTTCAACATTAATTTCCTAACATGTCCTAGTAGAGAAGGCCAGAAGCACTGAAGAAAAATGCCACCAGGGATATGTGTCTGATTTTTCATTAATATGTTGTTGGACTTTCTTGTTTTTCTTTGGAAGACATTTCACTTCTCATCCAAGAAGCTTCCCCAGTTCTCACAGGATAGTGGGTTGTGCAATGTCTTTCAAAGAGAAAAACCCAAGAAAATCCAGTTGCCTCCTGAAAAAAGCATCTTTGGGACTTTTAAATTGTTGATTGGCTGTTAATAACTGGACCTGAGTAGGAACTTTAGCATGAGTCTGAAAGATTAGAAGACTAAACCTCTGGTCCTGGTGACTGACCCATATTGGATTCTGCAGACATTTTTATAGCCTTCCTGAGAGGACCTGCATATCAGTACCCTTTATCAATATTTATCCCCTGATGGACTGCCCTAGCACTAACTAACCTATCTATTGTTCCTAGTTTGTAGGAAAATATATCAAAAAGTTTTATTGGGGTGCTACCTCTGCTGGTTAACAGAGAAAAGGAGGGGGAGGGGAGTAGGAGTAGGAGGAACATCTTTTTGCACCAGAGATGGGACATTTCAATCGCTTTGCAAAATGACTGAAATAGCCAAGGTGAGTGATCCCATCCTGGTTTGTCTCCACAGCTAAGCAGGGAAGGAGAAGCTTCCTTCCTCTCTTTTCTTCCCTGTCCCCAAGAAATGGGATTCTTCGGGACAATCCAGGTTTTTCTCCTTTCCCTGAGGAAGGAATGTTTGAAACTCATTGAGAGGAAAATGTAGGAAATTGCTATTGGTAGAAGGAAAATGTCATTTAAAAGATTCCCACACAGCTCTTTACACAACTTTTTCCTCCAGCTTTCTGTCTTTCTGACCCATGAGGTATGTCCACCCACAATGATCCCAAAGTATGCCTTGAACAAGTTCTTGGCTGTGCCTCTTGCTTTCCTCATAAGGAAAGGGAGGGAAATTAGAACAATATTTGATAGATCTTCCATGGACTGGTATGATCTACCTGAAAACCTAAAGTAGTAAGATGGTGACAAGCAAGAGGGAGAAAGCAGAACTGCTTAAATTGTTTCTTTGCATTTCTGTCTTCTCACAAAAGGGGAAAAAAACAGTCCAATCTATCAAAAACAATTCCCTAAAAAAGCAGATTAGGAATACAAGTTAAAATAGGAACAAAATTGTAAGTGGGCAGCTTTCCTCCCTAGACGAGTTCAAATCACCAGGGCCAGATGGCTTACACCCCAAGGTTCTGAAGGAATTGTCAGACAAGATCTCAGAACCACTGAACTATATCTTTCAAAGATCCTGAAGCATCAGGGAACTACCAGAGGACTGGAAAAGAGCTGATCTAGTTCCTATCTTCAAAAAAAGGTGTGTGTGTGTGGGGGGGAGCAGATCTAGGAAACTCCAGATCTATCAGCCTGACCTCAATGCCTAGGAAGATTCTGGAAAAGCTAATCATGCATGATTGATCAGGCATGGCATGATTTACTCGACACTTCACTGCTTTTAGCTATCAATGTTTTAATTTGGGGGTTTTAATTGGTTTTAGCGCAAGGTGGGTTAATTTAATTTACTTTTAATGAATGCTACTTTGTATAATATGTTTATTTATATTTTATATTCCCTGTGTGCCGCCCCGAGTCCCCTTGTGGTGAGATGGG
>JAPKID020006933.1:0-10451 GCA_026931265.2 Tropidonophis doriae | reverse complement strand
GAGAAAGCATTTTTCTGCACTTCCTCAGCACTTGTCTCTTGCTTGGAGTGATGAAATTTGAGGACATAAAATTGGGTTACATCGGTTCGGCCCTCCAACACAGTCTGTTTCTCAAGTGCCTGCTTATCCACCCTTGACATATGCTAACTGTCTGTAAAGGCAAATATATGACAGATAGACAGATTGTGAAGATTGTAATGGCAGACATTGGTCACAAAGTTATTTTTTCATCACTATTATAACTACAAATTTTTGCTGCCCAAGGCAAACATTAAACAAAAACTTATCTGTAATACTGCCAGCAATGAATGTACACCACAAACCAAAATAGGAGCTCACAGGAGCAAATCTTTGTTCCTGCTGCAAATGCAGCATAGTGCCTCATAACTATACACTATCTAATTCCAGATCTTTCTGTTGTTATTGTCTTAACAGATAGATGAAGATCCAAGCCTTGTTCCTGAAACAATACAAGGTGGAACATTCGGTTTCAATTCATCTGCCAATGTACCTGCAGAAGGGTTCCAGTTCTAGAGTGGTATTTTGGAATTTAGGTACAATGCAGCACTGAATAAAAAAAGGTTTGATCCATCAAGCTTAGCTCATGGGATCCGCTGCTGCATTAAATCGGGAAAGAAAATGTGAAGATTTCATTTGGAATCACAGAAAAGCCCGAATGAAGTCAAGATGGCGAGTGGGTGCGAGTGAGAGTGAGTGGCAAAATGTAATGAAAAACTTCACACTGAATGCTTATATAGGTTGTTCAAAGGAAAAGGGCTACAGGTCAAAGAAATTCAGTGCCTGAGGAAAGACATTGATTTAATTAGCGCAAATGTGGGGGAAATGCAGTACTATTCTATCATCAAGCCATGTAAGCATAAAGGAGAATAGGATACCCATATAAGTCCAAGGAGAATGAGCCCAGGCCTTGCTAATGAAGCACCGTGTGAATGGACAACATTGAGTGAATGTCTGGACTCAGTGCTGTGGGGCCACGTGTTTTTCAAATCTAGGGCTCTTTTGCTCATAAAGCAGACACCTAGTCTTGGAGTGGGGTGTGTACGAGAGTATGGTTGTGATGCTGTATGTGAATGCATGCAAGCTTGATTTGCCTTCAGGGGGCTGATAATAACCCTAGTCAATCATCAAAAGGAGTGCATAAGTGTTATAACACTGGACACACACAAAAAGAGACCGGTTTAGCAGCAGACTATGGTTTTACTCCTACAGCCTGTGTTTTTATTTTATTTTATCCCTTTTAATTTTAGTTATTTTATTTCCTGTATGGCTTATTACTAGTTGCTTGTAAAGTCAGAAAACATTGAGGAAGGCTTCCCTGTGCATTTGCACCAGATGATTGTTCATTATTACAAAAAAAAAGTTTTCCATATCATCAAAACTATTTTGTGTAGATTTTTGCATGGAATCCATACATTTCCCTCTTCTAACTATTGTGTTGCAGTACACAAAATTATCATAAAACTAGAAAACAATGTTTATCATCTTTTCATTTTCAGAGATGACATAAAGCTATTTTTGCATGCGGTAATCTACAGCATAGCTCATTTTTAGATTTTGTTGAGTCCTGTAACCAGCTGTTTCTGTTGTGGTAGAATACCGTGCTGTGTTTCAATGTTAATTGTTTTCAACTTTGTTTTCTATGAAAATGATATGGAAACCTCAAAATAAAATTTGGTGCATATGTACTGCTGAAAAGATTGGCGATGTGAATAGATGTACAAATCAAGTCATGGTTTGAACACCGTTGATACCACCTAATCTGTCCAATTGTTCTAGACTTTTATCTTTAGATGTAGACAGCCATGAACAATCTATTTTGAGCCACTTTAGAGAGAACTTTGTATTCTTAACTTGCATGAAAATGCAAGTGGTTTTTGTAATTGGAATAATACCTCAATTTGAGGTTCTGCACACTAAATTAAAGATAACATTACAAATATGTACAAAAAGAAAACTCTTTATAAGGTGGCTCATTGTAGGAAATGCTGTGCCTTCCCCTTTGAGCACAAGTGTTGCATGATCAACAGTTTGCTGTAAGAAAACGTACCAGGTTAGCCACCATTAGCATCTATATCTCTACCTTGTGTTTTTTTTTTTAAATCAGCTGGTAATTCTGAAATGCAGTAGAATGGATACAAATTATTTTGTGATCATAACTCTTTGTTGGACTAGAGTATTTTTGCAGCATTCCTTGTCATCAGAAACATGGTTAAAAGTTTAAAACTAGATGCAGCAGAAAACTAGCTTGTGAAATTTATCCAAGTAGAATGCAGGCTAGGCTGTCTTGGGGAAAATAAACATTAAAACTTAAAACAAGATTATGTTGGTATATGTATTTTTGTCTAAAGAAATGGTGTAGTAATTTCTTATTTCCTCTTCTAATCCCGAACTTCACTTTCCATGTTCTATTTATACCATTTTAAGGAAGGGTGAAATATTTCAGTATTATATTTCTGCATTCACCAGCTGGAATGAACACATTCAGTCATATAAAAAACTTTCTCCAAACGATTAATTAGTATAATTAATATACACAAAATAAGTTTTAGAAACATTTGGGGTTGTTCTTGCCAAATCACAAACCCAACTTCAAGCGCTTGCGCATGGCAACTTAGTTGCTCCTTTTTTTCTGGTTAGAGATCAATTGTATACTGCCAGTGGGGAGGGGAGATGTATAGTTTACATCCGAGTAGAGCAACTAGAGAGAATTAATATACTAAAATGTCAAAAAGAAAGCCAGTTTGGTATAGGGGTTAAAGTATCAGGTTAGAAATCTGGAGATCTTGCTTCTAGTTTCATCTTCTCACAAAGGCTGTCGGATGACCTTGGACTAGTCACTTTTCTCATCCCTAGAAAGGAAGTAGTGGCAAACAACTTCTGAAAAATCTTGCCAGGAAAACAGGTCTTGTCTGGGTAGTCTCTTAGAATCCAATATGATTGAACTGGGGGTGGGGTGGGGTGTTAAAACAGGATAGGTAAAATTGTAGCTCAAGAGTATGACTGCATTTTTACATTAAAACTAAACAATTTATTGCTTAAAACTGAATATTATTAATACATGACTTAACTTGGTCCATTCATTTTATCCCCAAATAGAATGTTTACAATAATATTTAAAAGAAAATGGGGAAACACCATTTGAGGTCACAAAAGCTTGTTTTTCTTTTCCAATGTGGTGTAGAGATGTAATTGGAAAAAAAATTTCCAGAAAAAAATCTTACGGATGCCCATTTAAATATTTTTAAGTAATCTTGTCTATTTGTGTTTGCACAATGCATATTTAAATCCAAGATTCAAAATTAGCTTATTGTTGCATTTTGAATCCACTAATAAAACTTTTGGATCTTAAGCATCTGAAGGCCAAGTATCTGTCAAAGACATGTGTGTAATTGGTTCATCCTTTTCACCTTAGAGATAGTACTTAAAAACAATAAATATAATAAATCTCTCACAAGATACACGGTAGTCAAAGAAGTCTAAGAACAATTATCAAAAAATAGGGAGGGGAGTAAACAGGACTGAAGAATCAGATAAGCTTCAGAACATACAACATCCAGAAAATAAAGGTAAATTGCTGAATAAAATGTGATACAAATCTAAAGCTTGAGTTAGCTTATCCGGTGTTTAGGCATGCCAGATAGCTGGCTTGCCTTAGGATATATCCTAACAAATGGTTCAAACTAGATACTGTGATCTGGAAATGATCGTTCTGTGTTAATTTTAGAATTGTAGACTAAGTTCCTGTTCTGATCTGAAATTTAACATTAATTCAAGCAGGAATACTTGAAATAACCTTTGAAAAGTAGCTGATCTGAATTAAACAAAATTGCTTATAGTGGTAAAAAAAATTGAGCAGATCTGGACACTTAAGGTGAAATTGTATATATTGGGGTTTACTCATCTGAAGTAATTATTAATTGCTGGTTAATATATTATAAAATGCCTGCATTTAGTTTTCAGCTGTCAGTTTCATAGGAGGTTTATCTTTCGTTTTCCATTAATGAATGCCCAGTGAAATTATTTCTCCAATCCAAAGTAAAATATCCCTAAGAATAAAGAGGGGAAAGGCCTTAGTGCATGAGGTTTGTTTTCCTATCACAGATTGTTGAGGCTTGTCCAAAAGTATGTGCGCTTTGGGCCTCCAGATTGCCGATCAGAAATTTAGGTTTCAGAACTGCAAACTTTCTCTTGGTTTTCGCGCTCCACCACTAAATGCCTCTTTTGCCTCTGGAGTAGCCTCTGCGGCCACACTCGGCCAGGCTTTTATTTCGCTTCTTGCTGTTTTTGCCTTCGTTTTTCTAGAGGACATTCACAGGGAGACGTATGCAGTTTCCTGCATTTTTCGCACTCGTAGAGCTCCTCTCTCTCTGACGCCGTGTCGTCCATCGAGTCGCTCCTGAGTGCAAATGTGTTCCTCAAAGAGAACGACACCGCGGAGGTGTCGGTGAATTGTGCCGGCCCAACGCGACTCGGGAAGAATCTTAACTCCTCGAGTTTTTCCAAATCCCGGGTGGGGCGTAGCGGTTCCATCAGAGCCGGGGTTTTGAAGCTTATGTAAGTGGCGGCGGCTGCCAAGATGCAGGCCAGGAAGGCCAACAATAGGCTCTGCCCGGGACTGATAACCAAATTATACCCGTGAAACTCCTTCTTGGTGCGGATCCGTCTGGCGATCACCTCCAAGAGGCAGAAGCCGAGCGCCGTCGCGCAGACGATCAGCAGCGTGGCGAAGGCGTGGAACAGCGGCGTCCACCGGCGCCACCGCCGCCATCCAAAGAAGTCCAGCGTCAGGGCCAACGAGCCAATCAAGATGCTGAAGATACAGCAGAAAGCGATGGCCAACAGGAGGGGAGCCCCGTTCGGGCCTAGCAGCAACGATCCGGAAGCGGGGCCGGCCTTGTTGATAACCCAAGACGCTCCCAGCACAATCTCTATGTCTCCGCCGCTCACCAGCACCCAGCTGGGATAAGCCCCCGCCGTGCCCATCACGGCCAGCGCCATGCTTTGCGTCAGCGCCGCTGCCAAGTTTCCCTCCCGCTGGCGTCTCCTTCTCCTCCGCAGAATCACGCGGAGTCTTCTGGACGTCGGGAGGTTGCCGGCATCTTCGTGTCTCTTGCCTGTCTCCATCATGATCAGCCGAGGGCACCGGCTTGCCCGCTTCGGCTTCACCGGGCGACTTGGTCAGAACCTGACAGGAACAGTTAAAGCCCGACTTGGGGGGGGGGGGGGGGTTGGAGGGATATGGAAGAAAGTCCCGCTTTTCCCGCTAGGCGAGAGAGGTTTGGTTTTGTGCAGTCAGTAGCAACCTCGATGGAGAAAGATCTTCCCGGTGGAGGGTTACCAATTGCCTGCTAAAATTAACCGTTGGCTTCAAAACGTGACCAATGGAAGCCTCGGATAGACCACATTCTCCCCAAATTTAAATACAGACGGGAGTTGTCGGCCAACTTTTAGGGACATTTCAAGAGCATTATCGGCAAAACCGTGCAGAATGCCATCGCTCATTGGCTAATCCCTGTTCTGCGTTTGGGACTACAAACAATGTTAAACATTTTCTCGAGAAGGCAGTATTCGGAATCCTGGTAAATAAATTAGTATTTTAAAAACCGTTAAACCCGGAGAATTGTGATATAATACAAACAAGGGCTCAGGATTGAACCAGTGTAAAAAGATAGGGTGTATACTTTTCTTTGCGGGACGGACACACACACACAGCATTGCATTGAGATTGTCAAAAGCAGATGTAGTAAATTACAAATTTATTACACATATTAACAGTTTTAATAGCTGGGGCTCCTTTGTAAATTGGAGAAAAAATGTTTAATTTTGCAGCTGTGGTTCTTTTTTTATAAAAAACACAAAAAAAGAGAATATAAAATCTTAGTGGTCTAACTGGTTCATAGAGCCATGATTTCTGACTAGTTTGTTCCAGACAGGAATGTATTTTGGGATCAGGTAACAAACTGTCTCAAGTCTCAAAATTTCTAATATAATTTCAATCAATTGCTTTCCAACAGAACAAGACAGTTTAATTGCTTTTTTTTTCTACCCTGGCCAATGATGGTATTTCCTAAAGCCATAAACAGTTGGCGAGCAGGTACTTGAAGACCCACTTTATTCCATATTTACTTGAACATGCATTATTACATTATTTCTTTTAGCCTCCTTATCAAAAAGATCTTTTCAGGGCTTGTGTCCAGATCATGCAATATTTCATAATGGTAACAATGTCCATATGGAGTAAAAGCTTTCTAAATTTTCTTTAGAATGTAATCCATTTGCCTAGTCATTTTACATAAATTTTTACGTTCATTTTTGCCATCAGCTGTTGCAAATGTGCAAAAGCATGTTTAAATGATGAAACATGTCCATTGTAACATTATACTAAAATGACAATGGGGAGAGATGTTATTTGAAACATTTTCCCTAGATATAATCTGAATTCTTCTGGACTTAATTGTCCTGGACTTAATTGTCCTGAACTAGTGCCTATATGTTTTCTGAATTTATTATAGCCTTAGAGGTTTGTGGTATAATTAATTTCACTATTACAATTTAACCAGGTTTACCTTGTCAATTAATGTGCAAACGCAGCCTATGGCAGCCTTCTTCAATCTGGGCACCTCAACATTATATGGAATAACTCATGAAATTGCTAATGCTTCTGGAAGATGAAAGTCCACCTGGAGAGTATTCAAGAGGCTCCTCCATATATAGGGTTGCTCATGTGTCTGGTATTAAATGTAATTTCCCCAATTTTCTGAGTTTGTGAAAACTTTCACACTATCAGTTTTTACTAAATTTAAGTGCTTGATATAACAATGACATTTAGGGTTATATACTGCTTCATAGTGCTTTACTGCTCTAAATGGTTTACAGTCATCATATTTCCCCCAATAATCTGAGTCCTCATTTTACCGACCTCGGAAGGATGGAAGACTAAGCCAACTTTGTGCTGGTCAGCATAGAATTCCTGGTAGTGGGCAGAGTCATACTTCAATACTGTACACCACAAAAATATTTTACAATATTTTAGTAACATATATATTAAACAGATGTGCACAACCTGACACCTATTTTTGACTTAATTTTATTCCAGGTAATATTTGGATCCTTGAGTTATGCCAACAGTTTGTTTAGTTTTTGCATTTGGTCTTGCAAACAATAGTTTTAAAAATCTTTATAAAATATTAAAATTCCTTTAGTTCAGGAAAAGGACAGTTTGAATATTTAATGGAGTTGTGCAGAAGATTGGCTTATGTTCACAATATGTTTAAAATTGCATCTTATTTTTTTATTAGAGCACAAAAAACACATCAGATAACATATTGAGTAGAGAAAAATAGATTTTGTATTATCATATCTAGGGGAGCATAAAAAAAGATTTTAACTTTCCAGGCATAATTCCAGACATTTTTCAGATACTTTTATGGCAGGCTATAAAATATACATTTAATATTATCAGTAGAGGCAGATGCTCATATATTCTGAAGAGATAAACATTATTTATGACACAGTGGCAAAAATATATCATTTGCTTTTTCAAATATAACATAGCAAACATTTCTCTGTATGTCAGTTTGTACTGTAGGACATCTCAAAATATGTTAAATAAATAGAAAAAAAATATGAAATATTTTATTTATGAAATCTTGAGGATTATGTATATAACAGATGGGAGATCAGTCAATGCCACATAAATATCCACTGGTGTTACTGACGTCTGTTTTCCTACAGAATCAAAGGTGGAAATATTCTGCATTCTTACATCTTCTAAGAGTGATTTAAAAGTTCTAAGAATATCATGTTAAGTTTATTTTTGCTACTCTGATTCCCCGAAAATAAGACCTCCCTGGATTATAATCCCAATCAGGCTTTTTAGCGCATGTGCTAAAATAAGCCCTCCCCAAAAATATTGCAATACAGCAACTGCCATGATGTGACTACACTCATCGCCTCCTGCACCTCAAAAATAAGATCTCCCTGAAAATAAAGTAAAGTGCTTATTTTTTGGGAAACACAATACCTAGTTTGTTTATTTCAGTCGCAGCCACTGATTGTACCCAGTTAGAAATGGTTATCTAAGATGAGTAAATATTTCCTTTATTTTTCTTAACATTCTGAAAATAGATGAATAGTAGTACCCACTAATTGCTCAGCAGCAGTATTCTCTATATGAAAGATTTGATCACATCCTTCTTCAAGCTAGTATGCCCCAAATTTAAAATGATAGTAGTTCTTCTGAGCTGTTCAAGCATATTGCCTCAGGGGTGTTAAGTTATTTGACTAAAATGTGGTCTCATCTACTGTTGAATATTATAGATCTTTTGCTTGAAAGATGGTACATACAAAATTCAAGACTGAAAAAGAAAAACTAAAGTTTAAGACCATTAGTTCAATTTACTATCTATATCCTAAGTTACGATTGCTGCAATCCCCCTCTCCCCCAATAATGTGATCATAGTTTGGCCATTTGGTAATATGGTTGCTCAGGAACATGGAAATTGCCTCCATCCCACCCAGCTGAGTCCCTTGGGCCTGCTTCCCTCCAGCTGGATATCACATCCTTGGATTCTTCCCCACCAAGCTTTCCTCTTCCAAAGATCATCTTTCCAAGAGTGCCCAGCCAATGCACTTCACAGCCTTATACAAAGCCACCTCATGCCATTCTAAATTCAGCCATCATTCACAGACTGCAAGAATGTTTCCTCTTCCAAAATAGTATCAGCTTATAGGATGGCAACTACTGTATAGGAAGGCTGCACAGTGTATTATCTGGGTATGTTTTGCAAAAGATAGTCTTCGGAAATCACCTTTCCAAAAGAGAATCAGCCGAAATACCGTCTTGTGCCATTCCAGAAGCAGGTGCCATTTTGGAAAGATCTACAGTTCCAAACATATCATATAATAGAGGGGTGTCAAACTCACGACCCGCGGGCCGGATGCATCATGTGCTGGCCACTCCCAATCCCGGTTTAGCGAAGGGGGGAAAGGTCTCAATATGTCATGTGATGACATCAGTTTGATAGCCCTGATGTATCAGTATAGTATATATGCAGATCAAAGCAGCCCTTTTGCAATTGAAATAAATTTTGTCATTGTACAGATGTTCCAAGTGCCATCCAAGATTTTCTGAGATGGCATCCATTGTGTCAATAACTACTGGGACCACGAGTGGTTTATGTTAATCTTTCAAGTTCAATTTTCAGCTCTTGATACTTTGTGATCTTTTCCAATTCTTTTGTCTTCTACTAAACCCAAGTATTACCAAATAAATTATCCATTTTTTTTTCTTTCCAGTTAAACCTCGTGTTATATACCAAAACTTTATCAGTCTGTATTCAGAAATCCCACAGTATTTTAACATGCTCATTTTTACTGCTTTTTAAAGATACGTTCCCACCAGTTTTTCATTATAGGCACATATTTTTTAGATTTTCAAATGAATCCTTTTGGTGACTGTGGTATATTGTCATAATCAGTTTGTGCCTTTTTGTATGCTTCTTTATACAATCTGCACTGTGAATCATTATTTTTCAATTTTGGTTTTGATCGCTTTATTTAGAATAGTTTGCTCTTGAACAGGCCAAGTCCAATTTTTTTTTAATGTAGCAGTTGCAATCTATTGCCAGGTTTTATCTTTTTTTCCTTGATCTTTTGTAGGAATAAACCATATAATGCTTTTCTTTGCCAACATTCTGTTCATGTTATTTATTTTGATATTCAAGTTTTGTGTCCTGTTCATTCAATCAGTTCTAGTTTTAAATTGCTCTGGAACTTTAGAATTCAAACAGACTGGTAGCTGCTATATAACACTTCAGACTTAACTGCATCAGAAAGACAAACAACTCTGGATAGTGGACATGACAATACCAGAAAACAGAATAGAAGAGGAAGAATTGGAGAAGATAAAACACCTTCCAAATAGAAATGGAATTATTGCAGCAAAAGAAAACAAAGATGGTAGTAATAGTGATAGGTACCTTGGTATCCCAAAAGAACTGAAGCACCACTTAAATATCATTGGCATTTACAAAATCATTCTTGTTCAATTGCAAAAAGCAGCTATACTAGGAATAGTTTATCGTATTCTTCGGAGTATAAGATGCACTTTTTCCCACCTAAAAGAGGGCGAAAATTAGGGTGTGTTAATTAGTTAATTAGGTGTGTTAAATGTAGACCCACCAGCACCCACCCACTGTCCTCTGCACATTGTGTTTTAGACCTGTTCCAGGCTTCAGGGATTCGGGGCCGTTGTCTATTGGCGGTCCCTTGCTCCGGCCCCCTGCCCCCCCCCCCTAGAGGGCTAGGTGGTCGCGGTTTACCGTGCCGGGGCCCTAGGCTGATGTTTTGTATCGCCAGGTCCGTGGTTAACAAGGCCCCCCTCATAAACGACCTGGTGTCGGAGGGGGACCCGGACCTGGTGGGAATTA
>JAPKID020006932.1:0-10451 GCA_026931265.2 Tropidonophis doriae | reverse complement strand
GAAGAGGAAACTCAAAGACTTTGGCCACCTAAGGAGAAGGAAGAAGGACTCCCTGGAGAAGAGCCTCATGCTGGGAATGATGGAGGGCAAGAGAAGAAGAAGGGGATGGCAGAGAAGGAGGTGGCTGGATGGAGTCACCGAAACAGGTGGCATGAGCTTCAATGAACTCCAGGAGATGGTAGAGAACAGAAAGGCCTGGAGGAATGTGGCCCATGGGGTCGCGATGGGTTGGACATGACTTTGCAACTAACATCAAAATTGCATGACAACTCTGAAATGTTCTAGGGTTTCCTGCTTGAGCAGGGAGTTGGATGAGAAGACCTCCAAGCTCCCTTCCAACTCTGTCATTCTGTCATTTAATTCACACATTTAGCTCACAAATAAATATTTTTTATGTTGTTTAATTCCAGAATTCCCACCTACAACTTCCAAGCCCAACTTCCTAAACTCCAGCAACCCTAATCTGTTAAATCCATCCACCTCAATTTTTCATTAACCACAATCCTTCAGGCAACAGAAGACAATTTCTAAAGAGCCGTGGTCTCTTTTCTTCTAGAAAAGCCCTTGACACGGTCCATCAGGGATGGTATCTTCTCAAGAGGTTGGAGCAGAGTCCCTGTTTAGCATTATTCCCTTCCAGAAATATTAAGAAAGGAGGTGATCAAAGCAGAAACAACATCCTTGAACGTTGCTTCCAAAACTGGAGGAAGGAATGGAGATTGTCTACTTGGGTGTTCCTATAGTCTGGAAAAGTGTCACACTTCCTTGTTGAAAAGAAGACCTGTAGGCAAGTCCATAACTTTATAATTTCAGCTCCAGCTGCTGGTCTTGGGAAGACCTGTAATCTGTCAGCTGCTTGTCAACAAATTTAGGATTATATCTCTTGGCGACAACCCCAATGGGGACAAGAGAGGTGGGGAAACCAACAGTGTAACTATCAATTTCAGTAGGACATCCTGAGTCACACCTTGAAATTGAATGAATGAATGAAATTTTATTTATATCCCGCCCTTCTCCTTAGAAAAGGACCCAAGGCGGCGCACAGGTCAATTAAAAACAATACATACAATAAATAATCCCCAATTAAAAATGAATTAAACCAAATCCTGTGCTAAAATCAATTTTAAGACACCCCATTTAAAATTTACCTAAGAGCCTAACTAAAAATACTCTAACTAAAAACCAGTTTTCAGGCCAGTCCAGCAAGGGCAAAGAGATGTGATTTTAGGGATCGGCGGAAGCGGAGGAGGTCAGTTGTTGTCCTTAAATCTGTGGGGAGGTCATTCCAGAGAGCGGGGCCCATCACAGAGAGGGCCCTCCTCCTAGGGGTCGCCAGCCGGCACTGCCCGACTGACGGCACCCGAAGGAGACCCTCCCTGTGTGAGCGGATAGGTCTGAGAGAGGTATGAGGCAGGAACCGGTCTTGGAGATAACCAGGCTCTATGCCATGGAGCGATTTGAAGATAGTAAGAGTATCACAGCTGTCAGATTCTTCCATTTCAGTCAAGGTAACCAGGTAAAATAATCTAGGATCTTTCCAGTTTGGTTACCTGAATCAAAGGAAGTCTGGGCTTTGGCTTATGCCACCTTCTTTTAGCAATATTTTTTATATCACCTCTACCGGATAAGGTTGCATTATATCTGACCTCTCCCTGCAACAAGGACCCCACTTTTAAGATTTAAAGCCCAACTCACTTCCATGTATTCCAGGTCTGGGTCCTTCATTTTATGGGATAAATTGAGAATCTAAAAGACAATTAATAAACACAACAAAGGTGTGGTAAGTATATGCTGATTTTACAATCTAGAGGGAAAAAAACGATTTGGTTTCTAGAACTTCACCTGATAAGAGCTTAACAGCATGGAGAAAGCTGAAAGCTTGATACCATTGTCCTTGCTTCTCTCTATATCCATTGAGCCCTCAGTGTCAATCAAAAACAAGGCTACCTGGAGATGGAAGAGAGAAGAGAAATAAATGGTTATATATAATGTGAGTCTATCCTTTTCATTTAGTTTCTTATTCAATAAGTTGTACAATGTGAATTATTTAATAACCATTTTAGGAATGTTGTGTGTCCATATTCACAAAATTCATTCCTGAAGTATATTATATGCTCTTAACCAAGATGGTAAATCTTTTAGATTCTGTCTGGTTAAACTACAACTCCCAGCATTCTTAACATTTTTAAACAAAATCAAAATGACGATAAATGGAATAAAAACCAGAGAGATAAAACTAATGAAAACAGTCCAACCATCGTAACAAATGGAACATATAATAAATTACCCCAGTCATCCCATTTGAAGCACAAATTATATATATAATATATATATATAATGCACTAGCTCTCTACAGAAGACTTTAATGATGGGAAAAGTGAAAAGAAAAAGAAGAGACATTCAACAAGATGAATAGATACAATTACAACAATGGTGCACACTGGAATATCTGAAGGACCAGATTAGGGATAGATCATTATGAAGAAAACTGTCCATTCGGTTGCTAGAAGTCAACATTGACTTGATGGCATATCATCAACAAATCAATCAATCATCAAATCAATCAAGCAATCAATCAATCAACAAATCAAATATGCAGACATCTTAATTAGATCAACTTCCATCTTGGCGAAGTGACATTGTTTATGGCAAGATCTATGTTTTTTTATTATACTATCAACCTTTTGGGTAGCATTAACGAAATCTTATTTAGTTTGATGTGTAGGAGGTGTAAAATGCATTAAATTCAGAAAATTGTTGAAAAACCTGAATAGAGGCTACAAAGAAGAAGACAGAAGGCAGAAAAAAGAAGGAAATTACTTCTTGGATTGAACTCTCAAATGTTTACCTTTCCATTTTCATCAGAGACCAAAAATGGCTGATTCCATATCCATATCCCTTTGGTGATGCTGTCAGTTCCTGGATGCCATTCAAATCCTATCAATGGCTCATCTTCTCGGCCCAGCCAAGAGTTATCTGTAACAGCCTGCCAGCAAGGAAGAAATAAACGAGATAAGAAACATACAGCTGCTGCAATAGCATGGTTAGTCAAATGACACATATTTCACAATATGTCAAATATTACTTGGCTGAGCAACTTTTCCTATTTTGCTCTGTATTTCTGCAAAGTTCATTGATTTGCCTTTTGGTGAAATGCATGCTTTTGTGTTATTCTTCATTTTATTATTTTTTAAATTATCTTTTATAATTTATTTATGGCATAAATCTCCTGGGAATTTAGAAAACCCTTGAGAGTCATTTGTACTCTGCCAGTGAGATACTGGTGAGATATGAGATATTACTCTATCTTCAGTGAAAATATTCCTTTATTAAGCTGTTACATTTGTTTTTTCAGACAAGGAATGTATGCCTTATATATTTCCCCTTCTCCTCATATTCTTTAGAAAGTTGCACATATGCAAAATGCAACCCATGTAAACTCATTCTGCATTCTTGAATAAAATCTACACAACATTATAAGACCATCACCAAGCAAAATCATTTTAAAACACTAAACGCTTATTCTCAGACTTACCAAGTTTTTAAGTCTCCGTAGGAGGAAATTTAGCAAGAAAGATTTACCCTGTCGCTGTTCCCCAATGATGGAAATCAAGCAGATGGGAGTATCTTTCGTCTCTTCCTGCTCTAAGCAACTACTCAGGGCCTCCGCATCCAGGTATAGATCCCCATTTTCATCCAAACCTACTAGCTGTACTGGCTGCCCCAATTCCAATGAAGCTATTGGCATCGTCTGAAAAGGGGAAGACAACCAAGTAAAAATATGTTATGTACAACTTTTATGGTTAGTTGGAGACAGGTCTCAGGTCTGAAGAGGGCCATGGTAAAAGAAACTAGCGCAGCTCAATTGTGATGGACATGCCAGATTGACAGGATTGGTAGAGAACTTACTATTAGTGAGCTTTTTTGGAAAGGAACTGTATAATTTTGAGTAGAAAATGAAGAAGTCAGTTCTCACTGACATATTGTCTTTCAATAGTTCTTTCTCTTCCTAGAGGATGGTTCTCAATGGAGGAGGAGATGACAGTGGAGTGGTCCAGGTTATCTTCACATCTATCATTGGAATCTGCCAGCACAGTCATGTATCAACAGTAATAATATGTCTACCTCACACCAAACAATGTAAGTGCTGTCACTTAACTCTATGGAGGATTGTACTCATTGGTTCAAAGTAATCCACCACTTGGGATCCTTCTTGACTTGCTGAGGTGGTATTCAGCCAGTCTCTGACAGGTTCTGGAGAACCAGTAGTGGAAATTTTGAGTAGTTCGGAGAACTGGCAAATAGGATGACCATGCTCCCGCTGCCTTCCAGATGATCGTCTTTTGTTGCCTCAAATAGGAGAACGGAACTGGAAAGCAGGGTAGTGGGTGGGGAGGGAATTGCAGTAACCTTCCCCCAGGAGTGCGGAGGAAATGAGAATTTTGCAGTATCTTTCCACAAAGCCACACCCACAAAGCCATGCCCACAAAGTCACATCACACCCACAGAACTAGTAGTAAAATCCCACCATTGACTTGCAGCTCTTTATCAAATAGGTGACAGCTGCAGCTTGTGGACTTGTGAATAGTTACATTTAGTGCACTAATGCAACCATTTTGGAGTTGGGAAGCCTTGCTCCCATTCATCCATTGTCTGGATAAAGTGATCTGTTTGGTTGCATCTGTAAAGCATTTGGAAGCTAAAGCTACAAAATGTGGCAGTCCTGGACTATGACGAATGCTTCCAAGTATAACAGGAAATGGGAATGATTCCTGTTATACTTGAGAGTCCATCCAGTTTGGGGAGCTGAGCGGGCTGCACCTTGTTTTACAGATGCAATTCAAGGTACTGGTTGTCATCTTTATGGACCTGTGTGGCTCTGAATCTGGTCATCTGCAAGATTGATTTTTCCTCTATTCACATGCTTATTGAATCAGATCAATCTGAATTAAACCTCTATCTATCTGCCTATCATCTACCAAGCTATTTACATGCAATGTAGGAGATGACCACATTGAACCGAGGGTCAAATGCATCATCAGTTTGGAATCACTACATCCCCATAGAAGACCTAAGCCTCCCTTTAAAGTCCATTGATCCTTATCTGGAACCAATTTGTCTTTACCATTAGTAGATCAGACACTTGTGTCTAGGTACCATTAAATAAACTTGTAATGCTTTTTGAACTGTAATCCTGGCTCATGATTTCTTGCACCCGACAGGTAATGCAGTAAAAGCTTCCTAGCTCCATCTAGATGCAATCTCACCTTATTGACCTCTTCTAGATAAGGAAATTGTGAAATTTTTTCCACCAAACTTTTCATCCGTGCATCTGGCTTCATGTGTTCAGGGTGGCAGAGATGGCGGCATTCAGGGCAATTGAATTCAGACTGTGGAGATTTGTTCAAGTGTATAAACAGACAGTCTTGACAGAAATTATGCCCACAATCTATGGAGACAGGGTTATTGAAGGATTCCAAACAAATGGAGCACTTGATGTCTTCCTGAAGGTCCTGAATCATGCCACCTACAGACTTTGATATAGGGACATTTGATGAAGTTGGTCTGAAAGAGACAAATAAAAAGAACTGAATCAAATTGTGGGAGGCCAGGACTCCCATCTATAGCTCTACTTTTGCTTCATGTGATATTGTAGAACTAAACCGCTCTTCAGAAATCCAGAAGCCCCATCTTAAAGAATGAGCGTCATAATTGAAATATTATTTCAATTATGAAAGAAGGCCAAACTATATCATTCTCTACAGCCCAAATGTATAGATAGTTCATAGGAATTAAATCTGATTATATTATTTTCCCAGGTAAGAGGCTTGTAGTATGCGAAAAGAGGAGGAGGAGGAGGAGGAGGAAAGATTAAAAACCAGAGAAAAGGAAATATTAAGTGAAAGAAAAACGAAATATTAAATGAAGAAAATCAATGACTTCATCTGCTTTGTGTCTGGACCCTATAATACCATTCCTTACTTCAATCTTCTATCCGCATCTTTCCTCCTAAAATCCATTTCCAATGAGTGCTATTCACACAGAACAAAAATTTATCCGGGCCTGTGATCTGTTTGTCTCCAGGGAGTGAAAGTGAAAACATTACATTCCTCAGTCCAAAACAATTATACTAATAATGCATAGTATTTTGGCTTATTTTTATATTTGTAATATCCCTTGTGACAACCTTTTTTTTCTAGTGGGAAAGTCAACTTTGCAATATTACAGATTTTTATGGTTTAAGTGGAAAAATGAAATCTAAGCAATACCTAGATATCTTTATTTCTTCTGTGACTCATCAAAAGTAAACAAATAAAATGCTTAATGTTTGAACAGTGAACTGATAATCAGGGTTAACATAAATAAATCATAGGTGGACTTAGATACCACTGATTTCTTTTTTCTGGTTTTTCTTTTAGCTGATTTGAATTCTTAAAGCTGTCATTTATTCACTCTAGAAAGGGCTTACATATTATTTAAAGTGTTCAAACTATATCAATTTTCCACAGAATTCCAAAGTGATCACAAAAATAAATAAAAATACAGTAATATTAAATAATCAGCAGAAAAATACAAAAGTTGCAATTCTGAAATGACTAGAAATGCTTTGATATAAATAAATTCACAGAAATAGCATAATTTCAATCAATCAATCAATCAATCAATCAATAGCAACATCTCACAGAATTGTAATTTCTTGGCATTCAACCATTTTTTAAAATGTATGATTCTTTGTTGCTATGAAGTTACAATTTTTACCAATATTCCATATACCGTATTTTTCGGAGTATAAGACACACCCGAGTAAAAGACACACCCAGGTTTTGAAGAGGCAATTAAAAAAAAAAAAGTAGGTAGGTAGATAGAGGGATAGAGAGGGAAAGAAATAGAGTAGGTAGGTAGGTAGGTAGAGTGTGTAGTTAGGTAGGTAGGTAGATAAAGGGATAGGGGGAGAGAGAGAGTAATACAGTAGATAGGTAAGTAGGGAGAGAGAGTAGATAGATAAGTAGGGAGAGGGATAGAGAAAGGGAAATAGAGAGAGAGAGAAATACAGTAGATAGGTGGGGGAGAAAGAGGGTAGGTAGATAGAGGGGAGAGAGAGGGAAATGCAGTAGGTAGGTAGGTAGGGAGAGAGAATGTGTAGATAGGTAGGTAGGTAAAGGGCTAGAGAGAGAAAAATAGAGAAATAGAAAGAGAGTGAGAAATACAGTAGATAGGTAGGTAGAGAAAGAGAGAGTAGATAGATAGATAGGTAGATGCTTCCAGGTATATTTACCCATGTGCTGGAGAAAGAAATCACTGACCACCTTTGGAACAAATCTGTTTCTGCAGGCACAGCACTTGACCAACGTAATTCTCATCAATCGCTCTAAGTAAACAACTTTCCGAAAGGGGAAAAAAACCCTTTTTGCACTGTGCAAACCTCCCCCAAACAGCCAATTTTTCACAAAAATGGGCCCTTTTTTTCAAATAAAAGGCACGAATAGACTTGGAGTAGCTTGCAGAGTGCTCCATGGAGGGGGGGGGCAACACAAGAAAAAACAGGCCTTTTTTTGTGAAAACGGCCCATTTTTTGGTCCAAAAATAGCATGCATAGCCTTATGGAGGCTTATAGAGTGCTGCTGGGGTCTGGGGGCAAAAAATGTCCTGTTTTTTGCTCATTTCTGCCCTCCCCAGCTCCCAGGAGCTCTCTGGAAGCCTCCATAAGGGTATGCGCGTGGCCATTTTGGTGAAGGGGCAGGGCTTCAGGAGGCAAAAAAATGCTGTATTCTGTGTATAAGACGCACCCAGATTTTCAGCCTCTTTTTAGAGGAAAAAAGGTGCGTCTTATACTCTGAAAAAATACGGTATACAGTACTACCAGTATACTTATATAAAGCTATACTGCACTTCTTGGATTTTTTTTAAATTTTGCCATTTTCTATTCATGTTGGGAGATTAATCTTTTTGTTAATTCTTTTCCATGTTGGATGTGAACTTTCTCTTCCTTCATTCAACTTTTACGTCTTTTTGTTCCATGCCCATTATTTCTCAGGATCCATTCTTGATGCTATCTAATATAAACTTCCACCCATTCACAATTTCTCATTACCCATATAGCCTTCACTGATTCTCTTAGTCTTTCAACATAAACATTCTGCTAGAGAGAAATTCCCTGAGGATGGTCTCCAGCCTGAGTTCAAAGAACTGGTTCTCCTGGTTCCTGTGACTGACCCAAATTGGATCCTGCAATTTATGACTTCCTACTTTCATATAACCTGTGGCCCTCCGGATGATGCCATACTTCTTGACCTCTTAGCCTTTTCCTTCATACTTAAAACCATCAACTTCAGTTCACCATCTTCATTCAGGACTGATACATCTTTCTCCTTCCTCTTAATTTCCATACATTCATATTTTCTTTCATTTCTTAAATCATGCTCTCCATGTTTATTCTCCTTACACTCCAGTTCAGTCTTCTATACACTCTACAGACTAATACATTCTGCTCAATACTGCCCAAACAATAACATAACACTTTTTAGTAAGATAGAAAAGATGTTGACTGAATTACCAACCTCAGTTGTACCCATACTACATACTATATTCCTAATATAATAGAATATGTTATTAGTCAAGGCAATATAATAATGGTCTATTTGGGCACATTTTGGGTAGTATGCCTCAAGTGTAATTAGAGCCCAGCTTTTGCCACAAGAATCCTATGTAAGCCAAGATCACTAATTTATAGTTTACCAAGCATCCCACCAAGCCAATAGAATTTCTAATAAACTATCCAAACAAATTTAGTAGGCTCATTAGTCTTTTATAACTCTGCTCCCATCCATGTGTATAGTTTCACTGTGATTGCTAAAAAATTATTTCCATATTTATAAAATGTAAATATGAGTGGAGGGAGGCAAAGGATTGTAATGAAGATTTATTCATAGTTCCTCTGCCCCTTCCCAGAGATGCAGCATCTGGAGCACCTCACACAAGTTGGTGTCAGGTATAACACTGTACATCACCCACTATGCTACCCCCCTTTTTTAAAATTTAATTGTTTACTTCTATTCTGCTTTCATTATTTTTGCATCTGATGTATCAAATACAGTGTTATCTAATGAACTTACAATTTTCATTTCATTCAATTCACAAACATGTTACAACTGTTTACACTTTACCTATACTAGATAATAGAGGTTCCATGCATATTTTGGTTCCAGCACTAGGCCAAAGCAACACCCTTTAAATCAGGGGTGTCAAACTTGATTACATCATGGGATACGTATTGTGACGTATCAGGATATTCTTGCCCTTGCGGGGCCGAGGTAAACATGACCTGCATGGGCCAAATACGGCCTGAGAGCCACGTGTTTGACACTCAATCAATTAGGTACATTTTACAAAGCACTGGATTAAACCAGGAGCTGAATCCTATGGATTGTGTGTATTCCTCTAGATTGTATAAAATTATCCAAATATAACTAATTTTCTATGGAAGTCAAACCAAGTATCTCTTGAACCAAAGTTCCTGACTCAACAGTGTTGACTGAAAATCATTGAGCTGATTTATTCCTTATAATATTTTGTTAAAGTGAACACTGGTTTTCTACAATGATGAAATAATAAGACTAGCAGATTTCGTTCAGATTTTAGAGAGTAGTAATTCTAATTCTTTTATAAACTGTTAGCAGTCTTCATATCTCCCTACAGCAGGGGTGTCAAATTTGATTTTATTGAGTGTCAGCAAAAACAGAGCTCCGGTGTGCCGCATGCAGCCTTTGTGAGCTATTTTTCTGGCAGAGGCCCTGCGGGCCGGTCCTATGCTGAATCCAGGGCAGCCTCATGGCCAGATCTAAATACCCCGCAGGCTGGATTCGGCCCCCGGGCGTTGAATTTGACACCCTGCCCTACACTAAGGTTATTTACTTGCTTGATAGAATATCTTGTATTATTTACATTTCACTTTTTTTTTTTTTACAAACAACTCAAGATAGCAAACATAACTAATACTCTTTCCTCCTATTTTCCCAACAACAACAACCTTGTGAGGCATATTTGGTTGAGAGAGAGTGATTGACCCAGTCATCCAGCTGGTTTTTATGGCTAAGGCATCACTAGAACTTACAGTCTCCCAGTTTCTAATGTGGTGCCTTAACCACCAAACCAAACTGTTCAATATCTAATTATACTTGGGTATTACTAGATATTAGATTATACTATATACTGTGTGTTTGTGTTTATGTATGCACAGAAAGAGAGAAAAGAATATAGTGGATTACTAGCTAGAATATTAGTAATATCGGTATACATGTACACATGTAACATATATAGACATACATACATTTCAATATTCCTGGATTACTAACATCAATCTTCAATTATATACTTCAACTAGCTATACCCGGCCACGCGTTGCTGTGGCCCAGTCTGGTTAAATGGCCAACCAATCTGTGTGTAGATCTACA
>JAPKID020006931.1:0-10452 GCA_026931265.2 Tropidonophis doriae | reverse complement strand
AATTCTGGGTGGGGGGCACTGAGGATCAGTTTGTAGCACCAAGGGGGCGGTGGACTGAAAAAGTTTGGGAACCACTGGTTTAACCAAAGGCTTTGCTTAACATGCCTGTACACTGAAATCAGGATGTCACCAGAACTGAGGATAGAAAGGCAGAATAGGAGTCAGCAAGTTTTCTGCTGGTTTAGTTTTCTGCTGGTTCAGGGATGAGTGAGTAGCAGTTTGACTGAACCATGAGGAAAGACTTATAATTAAAAAAAAAAAAAAGCTGGTAGTGAGGAATTGCCCAATTTTTCAGATCTACTTTTAAAAAGCAGTGAAAAAGCACACTGAATTCTGAATATGATGCTAAATTGTATGTTTAGTGATGTGAATGCAGAAAGCAGTAGAGGTAGCATCAAATGGAAAACCACCAAAATCATAGAGGTCTAACTTTATATTCCCCATTGCTCCCCCTAAAACGTATTGAGGTATTGCAGGACAATCAGAAATGAGTCAAATTGGGATAACTGAGAATCAAGAATACTCAAAGATACTTTGAAAGATGCTGAAGATCTCTGTAGAAATTTAATTTTTTAAATTTTCAGCCCATGGCTACTTTTTGTGTCCCATCAACAAGAATAAAGCTCTTTACCATGTGCATTTCTAGAACAAATTCAGAACTAAATAGTGGTTTAATGCCACTGAAATTCTCTAACTGTTACAATGCTCTGAAGATTGCCATCAATTTGATGACCTTACCGGGTGTCCTCTGGCTCCGACAGGCACTCCACCGTGCTGGGCTTCTGTTCCATTCACCGCAATTCCATCCAGGATCAATAAAGAGAGACCAAGGTGGGCTCCGCCCCCAGAGGCAACACTCCACGGTCGCCACGACAGATGTGGATTTGAGATTTGAGGGAGGAGGGGCTATTATGCTATGAGGCAAGCCCCATTGTGGTCTCCTTCACTGTTGGCAAATTGCAAGCATTCTGGGTCAAAAGCTTGAAGAGGAGACTCTATAAAGATAAAAAGAAAGAACAGGTTTCTTATTCATGTTTTATCTGAAGTCCTTCCCATTCTCTTGACTTTGGAACGAAAATTTAAAAACATTCTAATTCACTGACATATACATGTAATGTGCTGGTTATAATTTCTGAATCTTTCCTCCTAAATTCTCATTTTTTGCCATTCAAAACCACAAAAAGCAGGATAAAATATATGAATGAAATGCAGTTTTGTGTATGTCTGCTTATTATGAATATATTTTATATGCCAAATTAAAAAAAAAGGAGGAAGAAAAAAAGAGCTGAATTATACATGCATTTAACCAAGGAAGAACTATTCTAGAAATTATCCCCATTCTTCTTGTGATGGTGCCTTCCTCTTGTCTCCAGAAATCCATTGCTGTACTGGAGTTAAAGTAGCATCTCCCTCCTTATTCTCACATTATGTATCAGCAGCCTAAAAGTGTATGAAATTAATTACTTTTCCCAGCACTTCTGATGCTGGAAACAAAGTCATGTAACCAGTAGTGGAATGATCAGAAAACAGCTGAATGTTTGAATGTTTTAGTCGTTGTGGGACACCCTCCCCATCCCCCAGGCAGTTTCTTCACTGTGATACTGTTACTCATTCTGCAAAGATTTGCACAAAACACTTTAAATTATTGGCTCATCTTCACCCCCAAAGATGGGGGGGCTAGCATCTTACCTTGGTAAAGGGGAAAGGCCTGTTGTTAGGCCAAGAATCAAGTGGCCTGGAAAAGGCAGAAGATGTGAGACTATCAAGGCATTTCAAACACTGCCCTGGAATATTGCCCAGATTGTATTTCCTTCAGTAATGCCCACATGCAATGAACACTTGCACATTATTTATTTAAATATTTATTATTTATTCATTAGCTTTGTACAACCATTCAGTTCAGAAATGATTCTAAGGTGGTGTACAATACTAAAAACAGGTTAACAATTAATAAGAAATGATAGCAATAATAAAGAACAATCTTCTGTCTCAGTCTCATGAAAGTGCCCTTTGAAGGATCCTAACATCCAAATTAGCCTAGGTTAAAACCCCAGGTTTTAAGGAGTTTTTAAAATAAGGGGGGGGATACAAATTTCAGGTAAAATGCTGTTCCAGAGGGCAGGTAGTGACCAAGAAAGTATGCTTCCTGTGTCCTATTGACCCGATATTGCAATATGTCAGAACATGCCAACTCTGTGAAACTGAACACGTAAAACATATCATGTAGACTTTATAGAAAACATCGAAAATAGAGTCTACCTGATAGAATATTAGGGGACCCTCAAATAGCTATGCCCTAGGCCACAAAAAGCTTTAAAGATGATAATCAGTATCCTGATTGCACCTGGAAAACTACCAGAAGACTGTGCTATGTTATATGGGCATACTGAGACATCCCATAATTACCTGGGTCACCATTTTGGATTAGCTGCAGTTTCTAAGTGGTCTTCAGGGGCAGTCTTCTATAGAAAGTGCTGCAAAAGCCTATTTGTAAGATGACCAAACCATGAATGACTGTCTTAAGGACAATCCAGTTCACTTGAGTCCAACAGCTTTTTGAGCAGAAAGTGCATTATTATGTTTCAATACTGGCAGAACCATTCCTACTTCAAAGAAACTGACCCTATAACAAGGACAAATTGCACACTACCTAACAAGTTAGGAGTGGGCAAGATATAATAAACAAATGTTCGGTTGAGTAGTCTTGAGGATTCCATCTCCTTCTCTGGGAGTCACAGGTACAACTTGTCCCACCTAACAAATCCAAACTGTGTTTCAGTCACCTCAGTGGGAACAGCCAGTGAGGTCCAACTATAAATGAATCTGAGTAACTATATTAATAATATATTAAAGAATATTAGGCCTCCCAGGCTTGATTCCAAAAATTTGAATAGTGACTATATGGTAGGAATGAAATTCAGCAAATTCAAACTCTTTTTTGCCATCTGGTGGTCTTCAGGATTTCTGCAGCTCAAATCTGTCAGACTCAGTAAACAGTTGCGTTCCTTCATATGTCTGACTCAGTAATGCAGATGCTAATAACTTTGTGCTCTTCTTATATTTATAATCCAAGTCTCCTTATCCCTTTTTACTGACTACAATTAGTGGGAATTCAACATTTCCCTTCCATAGCTCTTCTCTTCCTATGGGAATAGGATATTAATTAACATATTATTGCATTTATTTGCTTCACTCAGCTTTTGTTTGTTTTGTTCTTTTACATTTTGCTGGTCATTGACCGAATAAATATTATTGATTTTTTAAGGAACTGAAAATGTTGAGATGCAACATCAGTTTCTATGTATTTTGCTCTTGCTGCAATTCTTCAGAACTAGTTTAGAATAATTATCAAGAATGTGAGTGATTAATTTGTAAGTCCTTGCAAATAAATTCAAGATGTTTTCGAAGAAAACCATTACCTTTTACTTTTAACTTTTTCAGCAAGTTAAGAATGGTAGCAGTATAAACTGCATATCAGTGTCTTTCTAAAATATAAGAGCCATTGTATATAAGTATAATTGTACCATAAGATCTTAGGGCATAATAAAAAGTATTATAGATTCTTATTATGCTTGTATTTTATTACTAAGGAACAAGCATTGAGAAAAGCTAATTTTTTGTTTGTTTTTAAGACTTGGTAGATCTGATTTATTAAAAGGCAAGATATTAATTAATAATCCTATTATTATAATATTCTTAAAAAACATTAGAAACATGTTACTTGGATGAGGGTACCATGGAATGACAAGAAAACAAACTGATGGATCATCAAACAAATTAACCCAGAGTTCTCACTCGAGGCACAAATGACCAAGCTCAAATTATCCTACTCTGAACACATTATAGAAAGACTCAGGTCTCCGGAAAGGACTTTAATGCTAGGAAAGGTGGAAGCTAAGAGGATGACCAGTAACTAGGTGGATGGATTTAGTTACAGTGGTGATGAGTGCTCTATTGGGAGACATAAAAGAACAGGTTAGGGATAGGTTGTCATAGAGAAAATCTATGAGTGTGGTTGCTAGGAGCTGAAAATGACTAGACAGCATAATCAATAAATCAAACTTGGCTCACTGTCTAACCAACATTCTGCTATATACTTCTGTTCTGGTGCTTCATAGCTGAATTCACATGTGACATACTAAGTCAGGATTTTAAAAGCCATAGTTGGTTGATTAATGTAATTTATAATACTTATAGTTTACATTTAGCTGGATTCATACACATTGTGCTAAGCCCAAAGCAAGGAACTTCCAATATAATGTGTGAATCCAGCAATTGAAAAACAGTGGTCCACAGCAGGTAAATGCAATCAGACATTTAGTCTGGAGCTGCAGCCACATGGTTTCTGTATCAGCTTTGGCGTTTTATGGACAGCTCTAATGTATCCATGCCTAAATTAGAAAATGGATGAAGGACTTTAAATTCAAAAATCTGAGCCAATGGAACAAGCTTCTTTGAAATAGCATGTACAAGTGACATGTGGTATATGAAAAAAAATGACCAGATCAAAGATCATCTCACACAATAACAAAACCAAATTATTTTGTGAATTTTATGAACACAGCATAAAGAACTATATGAAAAGGGAGATGTGGTTCACCATTGAATCTGCCATTAGGCAAAATGAGACAGCAGTCTTGGACAGGGCAAGATGAGGCCTGTGGAAGCACAGCTTTGTGAACCCTAAGTGACCTTGCCATTCTCTAGTTCATTATCAGGGATAAAAGAAAACTGAATTCTCTGTCCAATCAATTTCAGAATAGAAGACAGCACAATAGGGGCATCAATTTGCCTTTGACCTCAAGCAAAATGCCTTGAACTTGTTCTAGTTCAGTTACGTTATTCCAGCTGACAGAAGCTGAAAAATCTCTTTTATGAACTTGTATAATTCCTCTTAAAAAGCAAACTTTTCATCCCTCCCCAGATGTGACAGGACTGTAGCACCAGAATTCCAAAGCTGCATAGCCAAAGGCCCACCACACCCCAGGAGACAGACTGAGGAAAGCCAATCAGTATCAATGGAGCTTCATAAAAATATTGGCATTTGGTTCCATAACAGTCCCATGTGTCTCTTGTGCTGCAGAGAAAACAGAAGGTTCTTTCTATGCCCAGTAATATCAGAAAACCTGTCAGAATCCCCTGTGCTGAAGCTCAGGTTCTCTAGACAAGATGGTCACAAAAATAAACACACACCTACCTAAGTCAAAAAGGAACCAGGCTGAGGAGGAGATGGGAGAAGGGAGAGGGAAAACTGCTGGAGTATGTTAAAATGATTGTATCTAGTCTTTTTAAAAATGCCACTTCAAAGTGAACACTATTACATGCATAAATTTAAATAAAGACTTGTCCATATAAGAAATTAATCTCCTTGTTAGAAAGATATACCAGCCCAAAGATGGGAGAGTCGTGGCTTAAATAGGATCATCTTCTTCCTCGCATGGAGCTAGAGCTGAAGAACTGCTGGCGCTGCTCAAAAGCAAGATTTAGCTCTAAAATTTGTTCTCCATATGCAGCCTTGAAACATGATGACCATTTACACAATCTGTCATTTCCTTAAACATTTTGGCTTAGTTGATTTCTTGGACCTCCCAATTTAAAAATGTCTACACTGACTTCTTCCTAACATATGTTCACACCCAATGATACCAAAGTTACTAGACACCACCCTTTCCTCCCAATCATGGTGACAAAGGTTAAGGAAGCTGAAATTCAAGAACTTGTGGAGTGTTGCAAGCTTCCGATATCTCAGAAGATTCATTTCAGAAAAATTAAAACAAGGATGCAGCTATTAGATTTTAGTATAATTATGACACGCTAACTTGTTTATACATGTAACATACAGTAGAAACTTACTGGGTAAGATTATATTAAGATGGGTAGCAGGAATATTATATAGAAAGGGGCAGTGTGATGGTTCAGCAGTTAAAATGCTGAGCTAGTCAGCTGGAAAGCTGAGAGCCCGGGTTCGAGACCTGAGTGCCGCAGAATGAAGTGAGTTCCCGCTACTTGTCCCACCTCCTGCCGACCTAGCAGAATGCAAATATGAGTAGATAAATAGGTGCCACTTCGGCAGAAAAGGTAACTGCATTCCATATTTTCATGCTGGCCACATGATGATAGAAGCATATCTCAGACAGCACAGGCTCCCTCAGCTGAGAATTGGGGATGAGCAATGACCCCTTGAACCCATCACAACTGGCCAGGGGAAATCTTTATATAAAATGTATCACCAGAGCAACTGGGGCAAATAATAGACAGATATATAAACAAGAGAAAACATATGAGCATAAAAACCACTCATAAGTGATTGGATATTGTTTGGAACCTCATCTCCTCTATTCCCAGTTAGTAAAGATATGCTAGGCCTCAGCCCTTCCTTGCACCCCCTATTTCTCCAAGCAATGTTTTTTCTCCCTCCTGCTGCTCTTGCTGTCTCAGACATGCTACATGCAAAGCGCTCTGTAAGGAGACCTGAAGCTCTCTGGCACATTGCCAAAACTGTGTTATCATCAAAGGAAATACAAAAACAGTCAAGCCCTGCTGGCCTCCCCAAAAGGGAAAAAAATTGGGGAAGAGAGGAAAAAATGCTGGGAGGCGCAGCTTTATCCTCAAATGACCTTTTCATTGGGACTCAATTCTCTTGAAATGGATTGGGAACTGAAATTTCGCAAGGATATAGACAGAGTTCAAGTAGGGGACTGAAAATCATGGCAAAGATGGGGGAGAGGATACACATAAATTAAAAAAATAGATCACCAAATCCTCCTATATACAAGGAAGAAAAATAACTAGAAAGAAAATGAATAGGAGACACACTATTTTGAATTCAGCAATGCAAAACCATGAGCCACAATAGAAATATCATTCCCAGCATGTAGAATACACACCACTGTTTATTTTATAAGGTTGAAGTTCACTTTCATATTAATACTGAGCAATTATACACCACCAAATTTCAGAAATTTTTATTTCGTAGTAGTACTATCTTCAAGCTTTTTAAAGGATTTTTAAAGAAGTCCTTTTGCTCCCCGCCCCCCAACCAACTCCTGATTGTTATCTTACATTTAATCACATCCTAATGCGGCCCAGCTCAACATGATTTAGGAATTTAGAAATTGAAGATCAATTCATCCAGACGATATAAGGAATAAAGTGCAGGCAAGAGGATGAGACCCCATAAAGGAAAAGGTGGAGTCAGATAAATAAAAGCAGTCTTGTTTAGTCCGAACTGCACTATCATCAAGAGCAAGAAACAGGTGTACTAGTAATTATAATTACATAGCAATTTCATAGCACTATAAATGCTTCACTTAAATGTCACTTTTCATACCTGCCAAAATTGTAGAGGCTGAGATAATAGAAATTTTGTCCATAGTAACTCAAAGATTACATGGCAGGAGCGGTATTGCTATACCCACTTTGGCCTCATCACTAAAATGTATTCATTACCAGTTTTCCTTAATGTATTTGAGAAGATTATTGGAATGACAGCAAATCAAATTTTTTCTTAAAAGGAGAGTCTTCAGAGGGCAGTAATATGTATTACAATACATATTACTGTAGTAAGAGACCATTATTTAGACATCTTTGTGACATACATTAATTTCAGCTTCCAAAACATCCTATACAATATAATCATGATATGTTGCTAATAATCTGAATAGATATCACATTCATTCAGGTAGGGATGCATAGGTTGAACAATTCAACCTAAGTTAAAAAGACAAATTATGAAAAATACTAGTTTGAAAACATTAATAAATTTTATTTTAAAAATAAAAATAAGCTTTAAAAATGGATTTGAATTTGCTTGCTAAGATAAATTATGTTAATAAATAAGTTCCAATAAATGAAAGGTTTGGCTAGAACTTGGCCGCTCTTGAAAGAGTTAAGTGAATTCAGACCTGCTTAGATAAGATTTTATCAAGAAATATCTGAGGAGCAGATCCAGGGAGAAGTCAAAAAACATCTCAGAAAAGGCAATGGTATGTCACCTTTATATTTTTGTCAAGAAAATTAGATACATAGATGTGCCCATAAAATTATTAAGATTTGATCTTGAGTCAAGGGACAATTTACTTTTTCTGCAAGTAAATTTAGTGTTCTGAATATATGAAATCCTCTTTTAGCAATCAGAATTGGGACCAACTATTGTTAAACAAAATTATCACTAAATGAAATTAAGACATGAATTTATTTCAGCTCTCCTTTACTTTACGGACTTGGGGAGGTCATAAATTTGTGGATTGGTCACAAAGTTACTTCTATGACTGAAGGATGAAATTCTAAATGAAGACTTCCTGTACCTGCAAAGATGACCTCAGGGGAGGGAAGATCTTGAGATTACATTTCTGTGGCTCTGCTTTGTTCTTACCATAAAATGGAAGCAAAAAACTCTGATACCCCATATGTTGCTTAACTATAATTCAGATTCATAGCAACTGAAGTTCTAATCCCAATAGTTGTCATAGGTTGAGGTACTAACTGTGGAATTCTGGACATTCTGTCCCAACATTGGCCACCACTGATGCTATATATTATTTATTTGTTAAATTTATTTGCCACCTATCTCTCCATGGGCTACTCTAGGCATCTTAGAACAATAAAATAAAATAAACAATGAAAAATAAGACAACGAGAATACATCAATATGATAACTAAAAGATAGATTGGTGGAGAGCAGAGAGTAAAAGGGAGGGGTTATATCCTTTTTCCAATTAGGATGTTACTACCTCATTTGTGCCAATTGTACTGACTTAATTTTTACCAGTGTGTTACATCAAAATTCTCCCCATCTTATAAGAAACAAACTAGACAAGAAAATTCTGAAAACAAGTATGTCTTGTTTCTCTTAAAAGTAGATCCCTAAACTATTCAAAATTTTGAATGCATTGATTATTTTCAGTTGCCCATGGCAACTTGGAGGAGTTTGCAGAATTCAAATCCTTTGGGATAAAGGGTATTAAAAGGCAAAGTGGACATTTGCCACCAGGAAGGGGGAGAGTCAGATTATTCTTCCCTCCAAGTCACTCTGGTTGTGGTTATTGAACATGCAATAAACACGCAATAAACAACCTCAGTGTGGTTACTGAACATGCAATAAACATTGCTTGTGTGGTTTCCACACTTGCAACATTTGCGGCACATTTAAAATACAGGAAATTAAGACAGCGATGGGGATTGGGCTAGGAACACACTACTTGAGGCCCTGCCAGGAACAGCTGAAATACCAGGAGAAAGATATGTTGGTGTAACTTCAATATGATTAATCCACATGCTAAGCTTGAGGGGAAGGGAAAGAAATAAGATGTGCTATGCAGCAGAATATGCAGAGATATTCATTTTTCCTCTTTGAAGTTCAGGATAAATTGTACAATACTGACTTTTTTACAGAATCTAATGACTCTGAAACAGGACTATTCACTTGCATGTGTTCCTCCATTGTTTTATTTTAATGAAAATAAGAATGTGAGTAGTCCTTGTGTTTCATGAAAATTGCTTTTGTGGAAGGTAAAGGCAAAACTAGAAAGCAACATTTAAACCCTATAATCTAACACTGAAAATAACATTGTGGTGTGATTTCAGCTTCTGACACCTCACTTCTGGAATTAGCACCCAGCTGCAGGGGGAAATGTGAAAAGGAGGAGAGTGTCAGCTTTTACTTCTGACATGATTACTAGAAGTCTAGGCTTAAAATTCATGAATGTATTTATCCCAGCTTGTTTATTTTTATTTATCTTTATTTTGTGTTTCAGAAGTCAATAAAGGAGGAAGTATAGTTGGATCATGTAGGAGTTCATTTACTTCAACCCACTCCATCTTCCCGGCATATACCTACTACTGAACATAGGGACACAGAGAGCAATTCTCAATTTTTACCTACTTCTAATCCTCTCGCACAGTTTTTAAAATATGCTTATTTTTGCCTATTCTTAACAGTATAGAAAAAATATTGTTTGGAAGATAGGTGTTTTTAGTACATTCCTTCTTTTTCCAGTTAGAATTTTGAAATTACATAGAATTGGCTATATTCTTAAGATCTATTTCTCCATGGATTATGCTGCTTTTTCAAAATGCTTATCTAGGATAAATTACATAATGACTGATAAAAAAACATAATATGAAGTATATCTATCATATGAAGGGACTACCTATTTAAGCATCTATATAACTGTGGCTCTCCATTTTAAAATGTCCACATTTTAAGGAACACATTGAACTATTAATATATACACCTCAGGGTATCTAGCCAAAATCACTTACGTAATAGTAATGTTGCAATGAATGAATGCTGTTGTGTCCCTATATAGTACATGTGTTTAACTTTATATATATTATATCAATGCAAGAAAACAAAAATTTCAGCCAGAGTGAATTAGATAATTGCAAAAAAAGGACACTGCTGCTTCCCTATGCTCCATAGTACCTGTTTTCCTTCACCTTTGGAGAAAT
>JAPKID020006930.1:0-10453 GCA_026931265.2 Tropidonophis doriae | reverse complement strand
AAGGAGGGGGAGGGAGGGAGGGGGACAGAGAGAAGGCGAGAGCAAGAGCCTCATTTTCCACAGAAAACACCAGGAGTCACAAAACCTGGGAAGGCATGGAAGGTCATGTGACTGGATGGGAGTGATGTTGAGTTGGCCAGGCCCACACAAGTTTTTTCTTTTGTGTGGGAAATGAGTCCAAATGGCTCTTTGAGTGTTTAAAACAGTTGCAGATCCCTGCTCATCTTTGATTCAAACCCGAAAAGCCAGCATTGTTTGAAGATGTTTCCATGGTTATGTTGCTGGCATGGTTATACACTGACAGCATGCAGAACACTGTTACCTTCCCACCAAACTGATACCTATTTATCTACTTACATTTAGTGTACATACTTTTGAACTGCTAGGTTGGCAGGAGTTGGGGCAAGTAATGGAATCTTACTCCATCACTGGATACTTAGGTCTCAAACTGCCAACCTTCCTAGTCAACTAGCCCAACATCTTTAACTGCTCGGCCATCCCATTGCTTGTGAAATTTTGTTTTAGAATTATGACAGAACTGAGAGATAAATTCTACCTCATCACTAGATGAACAATTGCACAACATTTTGTTGACTGGTTCTTGAATTACGGTTTGTATATAAATTCTATTCATATATGTTCTATTCACATAAGTGCTAACGGTGCCAGGGAATTATGCTGACTTAATTCACTTATCAGCCGAGATTGTTTTAATATTCCTTTCATGAAAAGCATTATATCAATGAGAAAAAACAAAAATATATAAAAGTTAATATGTCAATAGTTACCAGTACTTCTTTTCCTCTGGAAATGAAGAAATGGCCTGAAATAACTATACTGAGAACAAGAAAGCCAGCTTCTTCGTTTGACTCCAAAACCTTTTAGGAAAGAGAATCTTAACATGGCAAAAATATAAAGGAAGTGGTTTCCAGAAAACAAAGGCATAATTTTTTCTTTTAAAATATTGCATACAAAATATGCTTATGCTGGATATCTATTTACAAGAAATAAATATAATTATTTCCTTGCTTCATCATTAGAAGCAAGGAAATAAGAAGTAAAAATGTACTGATTTAACATGCTTTAGTTTTATCAGAATGTAGAGAATTTGTTCTATTTTTAGCTAGGATTATTTTCTATGAAATTTCCTCTTTATTTTAATACATTACTTTTTGTAAGCCACTTTGAAAATCTTGTTTGGAGTAAAAGAGGTACTATGTTTGTTTGTTTGTATAAAAGTGATGCTATACTGCAATGCTAGATATTTAGTCAAACACAGTGGAAAGACAACTAAGTTTAAGAACAGGAAATATCATGCTGAGTCAAAGAAATTTTTGCACTTCAAACAAAACCAGAGATGCCAGATTAAGGATGCAAATATCCTGATAATTACTAGATATTGTCTCTTTTTCTTCCATCCAGTAAACACAACCAAATATGGAAGTCCTTCACAAAGTATGTTTCAGAAGAAACTCACAAACAAAACTTGAATATCATTCATGACATTTTAATCTTTAGGAGCTGAAGCGAAATGAATTTTTAAATGATGGCAGATCAAATATGTAGCAAGTCCTAGCATTGCACCTCCTGATCTAGATGATGTGTTGTCTAATATACTGCAAGATGTGAGAAACCTATGAGTTGTTGAAAAACATGAAAATAGCACATTATGATATACTCATAAATATTTATATATTCTAAGGAACAATATATAATTCTGAGCCCTAATGAATCCTTTTTCAAAGAAAGATTTGCTTCTGGCACATTTACATTTATTCAGTAACATATTATTTCTCCCTCAAGACACAATGAATTCAGTTTACCTTCCATGATCCTGAAGCAGGGCCCAAAGCTCCAGGCATAAATCGGCCATAACGCCGCAGTGGCCACTCTGCAGCATTCAAGCAGGAAGTATCCCGTGACTGTTCTGTCATTTGGTCTAAAAGTGACTGGTCGACATCAGACCATGAGGCTGGATCGCAATTATTTAATATATGAGCATTATTACTCCCTGTTGCCATTTCAAATTCTTCACAGAAAATTATTTAATATCTGGAAGCGGAAAATAAGTATGAAAAAAAAATGATTTAGCCAATAAATACCACAAACTTTTTTTACCCTATTAATTTAGAACTTTATTTATACAGTTAGGCACATTCTTACAAAAAAATTTAACTATGATGTTGACTAACTATTGCACTGAGGCAGAAACCTATGATAATCTATGCGTGAATATGTGCAATATTCATATTCTCTATATGAGTATATAGGTTTACTTTCTTCTTATGTGTTATCTATGGCTCTAACTTTGTACATAATTTATTCCCCTTTCCATATAAATGCACATATATCCTTCTTGAAATGTAATTGACAAAATCAAGTTGAACAATTAAAAACAAAATGTTTTCTTAAACTTTTTTCTCTCAGATCTCCTTTCCTCTTTTAAAAATGATGAGGCATTTCAATACAGCTTTTGTTTGCATGGGTTATATTCATCAATATTTCTAATATCAAAAATTAAAATTGAGGCATTCACTGCTGCCACTTCTCATGATTGTTTGATGGATTTTTACTTTTCAACATAGGCTGGCAAATAATTTGGATTTCACAGATCCCTGTGAGGGTCTTAGGGGAACGCACGCCAGGGATATTGGGACTACACTTTGGGAAACGCAGGTTTGAAATAAAAAGTGTTAAGACTGAGGCCATTATCAAAACAATTATTTATGGATATGGAAAATATTTGCATTTCCAAATTTATTTTGCTACCCCCAGGCTTCTGCGCAACATTCATGGAAAAGTTATTCATGGATTACTTATAGAGGAGGTCCTTGAGTTACAGCCATTTGTTTCAGTTACAGCAACACTGAACAAATGGTACTTATATCCAGGCCCAAAACAACATCTGTTGAAGAGTCCCTATCGTCAAAATTCAGCTGCTTCAAAGTGCGCCTGAATTATACTCCTAGCATGCTTTAGCTCCTCCCAATTGCCTGTGTTCCCTCCATTTCTGCCCTTTTGGGGTTAGGGTTAGCTCAGGGCCTTCAGAAGTCTCAGCCAGCTGACCATCTCTAGTCCTATACTTTATCCTAACACTGTCATTGCTGAAGATTTCTGCTTCAAGCACCATGCCACAGCCAGCCGACCCAGTGCCATAGCACAAAACCCCAGATTCCCTGCCCAACTGACTTTTGCCATCTTCCTCCTCCTGCTGCTGATAGGTACCCTGCCTGGCCCTATGTGAGGCAGCTGCTGACTGTGCTAGGTCTTCTCTGTAAGACTGCTGTCACTGTGCTTTCCTTCCCATGCCTTCCTGTGTTCATGGGTACCCCCCCTCCCTGCACCTGTCTTTGTTCATACATATGCATACACCCATCCGCGCTCTCCTTGCTGTGCCATTACCTCTATCTGCACCCCACACCCATTTCCTGACCTTTCTGCAGTCGTGCTGCTCTTGCTGAACTACAGCGCTCCCAGTCTCAATTCATGCATGCCTTGCATGAGGTCCATTCACCCCATGCAACACCCCTGCACTCTTTCCCCATTGCTTCCTACTTAACAACTTGTCTTGGGTTACTACAGTTGGGACTGCCTGGCTTGCATTGCTAAGTGGTGTGATCATAGGACATCACATTTTATGACTGAATCACTTAACAACGGCATTCCCATTAATCTCATATATTAACTACAAATATGTTCAGGCACAGTACAATAAGTATACTTGTACTTATATTATGCATCTAATGCCTGTTCCACAATGACAATCAAATAAAACCAGCTTTAAAGGAAAACATTATATAATAAAACCTAATATACAATGAATTAAAACATATTATAGCAGAAATCAATGTCAAAGCATTGTATAATTCAGTACATAGAAATTGAATAATTAATTCTAAAAATATGTAACTGTAAGGGATGAATCCATAGGTCCAAAAAATAGTGACTCTTCTCATAATGTCCACTTTTCCACATAAATACTGTATGTTGGGGAGAAGCTATTATTCAAAGAGTGTGCTTGGGAGACAGAAGAAGAAATTAAAGAAATTTCCAAGAAACGAGGAGTATGCTCTATTTATCAGGCAGCCTCAGAGGACACAAGTCGTGTCCTCTGATTTAAATACTGAGTATTTATTAACCTTTGAATTCGAAAATAATATTGGTCAGCTAATCAAAACAGCTATTCTAAGAGTTCGGTTTTAATGTTTATGAAAAGGAAGGTTCAACTTCAAACACAAGAATATTCTGCTTTCAAATGAGATTCTTATAAATAGGCATACAGTATAGGGCAGGAAAACACTATTTCTTCCCAGATTTTCTAGGTAAAAGCATTTGCATGTTGTGGACGCAAAGTTTCCTGCATCTGTTCACTTTAATATAGTAGTCACTGCTGTTATGATAAGGAGAAAAAATTAACAATATTTTCTCACTCTTATTCTGGACACCTTACTGCATAAATAAAAACTAGACAACAGACCAGGCTTAAGATTTTTAATAGACTTTTAAATTTCTGACAGGAATTTTTCTCACATTTTTCTGTAGATCACAAAGACTAACCTTAAAAAAGGTTTCTATGCAACTGTGTTTATTTCAACTGTGTTCAAATAAACATCCCTTCCACAAATAGCTTTTACTACTACTGAATTTCTAAAATGTTCATTTCATATTGCATATATAGACTCTCTGTAAGAGCACAACTTTGCTGTATTGTGATGTTAGGATGCTTATTAAAAGTACAGTAAATGTTATTGAGCAGAATGATCAATGTTATAACTTTATATGACAGCTTATTTTAAAATTTTAATTTATTTTCAAAATAAAGTATTACAATAAGACTGATGAGAAAAAATGAGCTATATTACTGGGAATAATCAACAGTAATGGAGAGGAGCCATATGCATTGAAATAGGTCCCATGCCAAAACAGATGGGTTTTTTTGCTAAACTTTCTAAATACCCTTGCAGTGAGAAATTTCTCAGTTTAGACAAAGTAAACACATGAAAAGAAGCATAACACTTGTTTCTTCCATTAGGGAAAACGAAAGTCTTCAGCCCAAACCAAGTAAGGGTATTTAAAGATTTAAAAACAGACACAAAACAAAACGTTTACTCTTGGGAACAGAAATATTGCAATTCTTATAAATCAAAGAAGAAGGTCTAGCAAAGGTCAACATTCAGCTAATTTATTAGCAAAGTCTATGTTTGGAAGCAAATACATGAAAGGGGTCCAAGAGTAAGTATTTTATGAGAAAACAGACTCAAAAGCCTATCCACCGGAGGTTTTATTCCAAATAAAAAGCAGTTGGGACCTGGACATGACAGAAATACATGAATTATTAGTTGCAAAAGCGCAGGCACACACACAAACACACACATGAGATTTCTACCAAATATCCAAAAGCATGTAAACAATAAGAATTAGATGAGGCCGTGTGGAATAAAGACAACACACTATTTCAGACTTGATGAGGTAATCTTCACATTAGTGCCTTTAGATGACTAAAAGACACCACAGGGCATAATCAATAATTCATATGGGCATAACACTTTATTAGTCCTGATCAAAAGCCCATTTCTTCATAGGAGATGAGGGAATAAAGAATATGTTCCTTTACTGATTCTTTCCCAGTTCTCAAACTTGACTAAACCTTAGAATAAAAACAATGTAAGGGGATGCCATTAAAGAGGTTTAATTTGTTCAGTGAACAACTTGGAGTCCTGCAGTGACATACATGATAATCAGCTATATCCAGACAATGATTTTACTATGCAACTTCTTGTATCTTTCAGTAATCATTCTATATTTTTTCATATGTTTTCATCTATTTCCATGAAATATATTTTGATAAAAAGGTAAGGTTACCTTTCCATGTCAATAAATGAACACTGGGAAATAAAGAAATAATGATTTTATTCCTGAAGAGGACTGACAATACATTCCATACAAGTTCCTTTTTAACTACTTAATAAGTGAAATTTTTTAAACATTTTTTTCTATCAGTTCATAATTGTATTCCAAAATATTAGAGCAAAAGCATATTTAGTGTTAGTAGGTGTTAATATCAACTGCCTGTATGATGCAGATAGTACATGTTTTTGCTTCTTTTCCAGTGTCTTGGTACAATCTACCTGTTCTTCATGAGATAATCAATATTATTTTTTAATCATATTCTCATGTATAAATAATAATTTGATAGAGCTTTATATACCCAAAACTTTTGGTTTTAATTTAAAAACAATGACAACTTATAATTACAAAACAAGGCTTTCTTGTCTCAACAATTACACTATACATTGAAAGTATTTGTGATGCTTTCCAAAACAAGACACTAAATTTAATGAATCTATATTTTGTTAAATATTATAAAAATGACTGGAATCTCTCTGAATCTGAGTCAGTTAGTCACTTTGATTAGAAATGTTTTCCAGGATCACAACAGGTGGCCAGAAAAGATCTGGGGAAAAATCTGCTGCTAATTGTTTATAACCAAGAATTGGATTCTTAGCAGGGTAAAGTGCCAATAATTAGTGCTGATCTCAGATTGGTTTTAAAAGGCCTAAAAATATACAAAAATAAACAATGTCTGTCTATGGCCCATTACAAATTATTAATGTAATCTTTACATTGCGGTTATAGAATACTTTTGTATTTATATTCAAGAATGAGAAACCAAGTTATGGTGAACTAACATCCATGATCCTCAGTTTTTAGCTTGGCATTAAAGGTTCCAATAACTTATAATTTGGAAATATTGATTTCCATTTATGAAAAATAAGTGATAAAATGTAACTTAATTTTTATCCATAGAAATTAATATTTTGATAATAACCTGCAAGGGAGATTACTATCTGCTTGCTAGCCTACTCTATGATGGAAGAAAGTGTACCTTGACAAGGTGGAATTCCTATGATCTATAGAAATGCTGTCTTGCTGACCAGACGATCCATTTGACTGTTGTAACCATTGAGTTCTGGCTGTTGCATATGGGTTGCTGAGACAGTGTAAGGCAGGCCTGTCAAACTGGTGGCATGCAGCCCACATGCATCATGCACAGGCCACACCCATCCATTCCATAAACACAAAAAACCTCACGTCACAGTATACCACGTGATGCAATTGAGTTTGACACCTGTGGTGTAAAGATCCTGCTTGTGTGTGACCATTCTATTTCCTAATAATCTTTACAAACTAGCAAAATTATTTAGATTATTTCATTTTCTGGAGGTTTTTAATGTCCATACTCGATTTGTCCACTGAGGGGTAGGCCAGTATTTCATGATGGCCATGTCTGAACTATATTTTGTTTCCACGCATGCAGCAGAACACATTGATGTATTTTGTTCTATTTAAGTTAGAAATCTGAAGATGGATATGAGGGTCAGATTGTTTCCTTGTTGTCAAACATCTGTTGTCACTCACTCTAGCGGTGGATAATTCTCAGCACAAAAATGTGGCTAAATTAAACATGCCATTGCCAATGAAGACATAGTATAAGAAATGTAAGATATAAAATTTAATAAAGAGACACAAAAAAGGGGCTGAGTTTGGACTAAGATATATAAATTAAGGATCAGACACACACCACCAATGATTGTCAACTTTGCAATGGCTGCAACTTGAATGACTCTTGACAAGTTATTTAAAAACAGTGTCCTATACATTCCTATACAGAGATAAATAATTGCTTTAAAAATCTGAGTTAGATAATCCATTCTTACTAGTGGTAATCTCAAATGAGAGATACATTATATTCCTTCATTGTTTACCCACATTATTTGGTAATATGCAATAGAGAATGCTTTCTGAGTTTAACCTGCAAATTTTAAGATTTGCCTAAAAAGAATTAAAGTATTAACTTTAAATTTATGCACCGTTTTCCTTAAATGCAACAATAAAGTACTGTTTTAAATGCTATAAATGTAGTCTTTAATTAGCTGTAACAAGATCAGCATTCACGCTAATGAAAATGGTATCTAACATGACTATCAACACTTTAGGATGTGCAAATAAATGCCCACAGAATAGATGTATTTCAATTTCTTGAGAACAAAGAATATTTCACCATAACATTGGCACTGCAAAATGTGTTAATTCAATGCAGATATGTCAGACATGTTTATTTTAATGCAGATACCTATTCCCAGTGTGAAAAGAATCATTTTAAAAACTTGAATATTCTACTTTTTGCTCCTGCAAAAGGAGTTTTGCCTTTAGTTGAACTTAGTTTTAGAAATGCTCTTTTTATACAGCACATATCCATTATATACATACGTTACCAATTTTCATACAAAGCTGCTTTTGAATGTTCAGTTTCAGACAGCTGGAAATAACAGTTGCCTTTATTATATTACTCATATTCTAAAAATCTTCATTAAAAATAGAATTGAAGGGATTTTAAAAGGGAAAAATGGCAAAGAGTTGTATTTACTTTTTTGTAAATTTAACATATTTTATTTTTATATATTTTTAAGGTGAGTCTAATTGAAGGTCTATTTCTCTAAACTTTGAAATCTCTTCTAGTTAACTGAATTTGACTATTTGTCCTTAAATTTCAGACAGGAAAATAGACATAAAACATTGCTAATCACAATTAATTTGGGTGCCAAATCTTCTCGGTGAGTTCAGGGAGCATTGGGTTCATGTAATATTTCAAAGCAAAACTTCTAAGGTGTACTTGGAAGTGTTTTGCTGTGTTTTTGTAAGTCAAAGTTGATTGTCATTTACACTAGATCACAATTGCAAGAATTTCTTATACTTGTGGAAAGTAATGTTTACAAGGATGCAGATGACATGGTGTATCATGAATCAAATTGGACCATTAGACAATGGTCTCTTTTTGGATATTCAAGATATAGACTTATTTAAAAGTCTTAAAAAGCATGTCAGAATTCTATTTATAGTGACTAATGCAATTTCAGCTTCTAGAATTATATAGAACAGATAACTTTAAGACAATACTGCACCCTTGAATGGCTATCCTTAGGAAATATATGAGATGCACTCTTCAAAAATTACAAACATGATATGAATGTCAAACTTCTAAATGAAGTTTCTGTGAGAGGTTCATTATTGAAATTGCCAAATCTAGCTCTCTTGGCCTGAATGAGAATAGTCAAACAACAGGAATGATGGAAAAAGTGATACATAAAATAATCATAATTATTCAAGGTGCAGACCGCCATAGGAAGTTGAAATAAATGTTGGAATAAAGTAATGATAAAGTATTAAGAATTTACTTAAATTTTAAGGCCACCAACCTCCAATATCTCTGGGATGCATACAATTAAAACATTATTAAAAGAAAACAACATATTTCAGAGAAAAGGAATTTAATTGAATGAAAATAAATATAAAACAAGTCACTAAAGCTTTGAAACAAAATGTTTAGAATTTGCTCCTTACATTTTTCTTAGATGCCTCGAGCATTTGCTACTATTGAATCAATCCCTTTGGCATTAAACAGAACTGTCCATCATTTGCAAATACACCTATTAAGATTCCTTTCCCATAATCACCATAGCTTGGTAATGAAAGATACAACTTTAGATCTGATATATCTAATGAAAATCAGGCCACTATCAGATGAGGGTGGCTGGAAAATTCATACTTTTATGCTTTTTTGTTAAGATTGTTTTTCAACATACATAAATTAACATGAACAGTTGTATCTACAACCCTTTCAATATTATGAAATGTAAAGAAAAAAACACATTCAAAACCCTTTGCACCCAGATATTTCAACAGTTTTTAGATTTCTTCTCACATAAAAGCCAAGCAAGATTTTATTTTTTTATCATTGCACTTAAAATAAAGGATTAGGCTTACAAGAAAAAAAAACTATGTAAAATATGATGCTATTCAAATCAAGTTTCAGACTGCAGTCTTTGCAACTAACAATATTTCTACCAAAGACTTATTTCAAGAGTAAAGTCAAATGGACAAACTATTTTATTTCCAAGAAAATAAAGTGATACCTTTTCCTTGAAAATATTTATTTTGCAGCTTGTATCAACATTTGAAGAAGTTTATACCTTTGAGATCAAAATATACCTATTTTGAAATCTTAAATTCAAGAGTTTTCCCTTAACTTTTCTTCAAAGTTTTCCATAACAAAGTGAAATCTCAGAAACATTTTCTAGGTTAGTACTGCCACCTTGTGTGAATTCATGTGCAAAAGCAACTACATTCCCGCAAATCTCTTGCTAAACAATTGACATCTTTTTTGTATTCTGAAGGTTTATGGAGTTTGTGAAGGAAACAAAAATATGACAATAATAAACATTCACTGAAACTTTAACTATCATAGTGAAGAGACAAGAACACATAAGAGTGCTGATAATCAAGGGAATCCAACATTTATTAATCAGGTAACACGTTGGTATAGGGTTTCCTGCCTGGGCAGGGGGTTGGACTAGAAGACCTCCAAGGTCCCTTCCAACTCTGCTATTGTATT
>JAPKID020006929.1:0-10453 GCA_026931265.2 Tropidonophis doriae | reverse complement strand
TAATAATTATTGTATGTAATGGGGTTTTTAGTGGCCTGTGCACCGCCCCGAGTCCCCTTTGGGGGAGAGGGGGCGGTCTATAAATCTGAAAAATAAAATAAATAAAATAAATTAAAAAAAATATATATTTTAACAAATTATTAAGTCAATAAGAAGGTTTGGGCTTTTATGAAGATTACTTCTCTATGTTACTTTTAATTTGCTACCTTTTAGAGCTATCTAATAAGATTTTGTAAATAAAATATAGCTTTATGAGTTTGTTGCTGAAGAGAACAAACCATTTTCATCCAGACGTCAGCAATAAAAACTATTATGTGATTAAATTTACCTGCTGACAATGATCAGAGTTTATGAAATATGAGACCATTTTTTTCTGCCAAGATGCTTCCACTAGATGGCAGCTTAATTCTTCTCTAGATATCTTTATAATGTTCCTTTCTCTCATTACTATGAAATATATAACTGGTATAACTACCATCCTTTATAATTAAAGGTTCAAAACAAACATTTAAAAAGATGGTATGGAAACAAGCATGCAATTTCAGTTGCCTTTAAATAACTTGTGTTATTGAGAAAGTATTTAATATGGCAAAACAATATATTAAAGTTTGGAGTAAAAAAATTGGAGATAAGTAAAATGACATTAAGAATTAACAGCAAATGAGGTGCAAAGTTTATGTTTTAAAGGAAAAGGAAGCAGGTTACTGGGCCTTCTTCCCTGAAATTTCATTCAGTTGGATAATCTATGAACATTTATATTGGATTATGAATACATGTTTACTAGGTACAAATGGAATACGGTTAGTTCCCAACTTACAACCAGTTGCCTAGCAACTGAAGTTACAATGAACGTTTTTTAGGCCTTGCATTCTGGTTCTGTAGTTCTGATGTCTGTCTCCTCCCTCCCCCAGTCACATAAATGCGTGTTGGATCCTTGGCAATTGATTTTACAATCATGTCAGTTTGCATGCCTACCCAGCAATCCTGCAATCACATGACCATGTTTTATGACACTTTTACTTAAAACATCAGTTACCATATTTTTCGGACTATAAAGCTCACTAGAGTATAAGACACACCATGATTTTGAAGAGGTAAATTTTTTAAAAAAGGTTTTGCACTTTGCAAACCCTCTGCACATCCAGTTTTGCAAAGGGGGCAGGATTTCAGTTGGCTAAAAATGCTGTATTCAGTGTATAAGATGCACCCAGATTTTCACCCTCTTTTTGGGGGGCAAAGGTGCGTCTTATACTCTGAAAAAATATGGTACTTCTGTTTTTCCGCAAATCCAATTCACAGCTGTCCTTTGAAACTACGGTAGAATTCATGAGACCGAACTGAACAAAGTAAAAATTATTTACCATATGAGGGATTAAGTTGATGGAATTCCCCCTGCATTTTGTTTTTAGTGTTGTTTTTCCTTTGTAGGGATTTCCAACTACTAGAACAGTGTGATTTAAAAAACACATTCTTATGGTTGACTCATGGTTGACTCAGGCCCACTCACAACCAGATAACAGTTAATGGGAAGCGGTAGGGAAGGCAATGGAATGTAAGGGAGGTTTGGGAGGGAAATTTGGAATGCAAGTGTGCACCCTGGAAGCCTGACACAGACCCAACACCTCAAGGTCACCAGCTGGGGAACATCAGAGGTAGACAGATCAGTCCCAAAATAAAGTGAATGCAAGTGATTGGTGGACAATGGACAATGGGAGGCCCAGGGGGAAAAAGAGAAAGTTTTCCTATGCTGTTTACACACGAAATAGTTAGAGCTGGATTTTCTAATTCTGTATTCATATGGAATCTTCAGTAAAAAAATGTCCCAGGAGATTCTTTTATTGTCTAATCCAGTGGGATAGTTGACATTGATTCTTTGCAATTTCCTGGGTCTGTCCATGAAGTTGTTTTTCCACAGTATGGAAATATTTCCTATTATCTTATTCTGGGACAATATTTTATTGAAATAATATATTGAAAAAAAATATTCTGGGACAATATTTTATTGTCCCAGAATATTTTTTTTTCAATTTTCCAATTCAGGCCTCATATTTCCTGATGGCTTCCCAGGAAAGTAGCCAAACCTTAACCCACTTACCTTCTGAGCTCAGAAAAATTGGTCACGTGCTGCAACCTGTCTCCAAATCTAATGCTCTTTAAATCACTCTCCAGAAAGTGATTGTATAAATATCAAAGGCAACTCCTACATATTGCCCATTATGGAAATAGTGACCATCATGTGGACTTTTTAAATCTCCATACCTCAGGGGCTACAAAATTGGCTGTGTAACATGGTGTCATTAATAGACCATTCTCAGCTCTCAGTTGTTTGGCAAATCCAAAATCGCACATTCTGATAGACTCTGGGTTCCCGGATTCGTCCACGTACAAAATATTACTAGGCTTCAGATCACGATGAACAACCTGAAAATAAAGTTGAAACACTGTGCGTTATCTAAACCCAAATTGCTGTAATAGTAAATGATTTGGTCCACAACCACCATTCTTTGAAAATTATTAGTTAATTCCAGAAATGTCTTCTGGACATTTAGTTCCATGCCTTGATAAATATTGACATTACCACCTAGCAACAGAGAAGAGGATACATTTTAGTAATAAACCAGAGGAACTAAATGAATTTTATATTTATCTCTATCCTTCTGAAATATTAATAGTTTACAGTAAATTACATGCAGCAAATCTGATTGGGAGCAGCTGATAATTGAGAAGCTGTAACCTGCCAGTAATTTGGCTCATACTGCAACTAGAAAGGTAATAACAATTAAATCTTCTGTTTGAAGGATGCGCTGCAGGCATTTGATCTTTATTATAAGAGAGCATATTTCTATTCTATGCCATTCTATTCTACCTTACAGTGTTCCATTTTTCACTAGTCAATGAATCACACTCCAAGTTCATTTTCATCGTGGATTTTGTGTCCATGGGGAAGATGATAATTCCCTCTCTGATTCAATATTTTAATGACATGAAGTGATATTTTTTAGAAAGTTGATTGGATATAGAACGGCTGGTATACTCACACCCTGGGAATGGAGATAGTCCACAGTTTTGCTAATGGTACAGAGAACGGCACTAGCCTCTCGTTCAGAGAAGCATTTCTGTCGAAGGATTCGATCTAAGAGTTCTCCTCCTCGCATCAGCTCCATCACAAGGTATACAAATTTTCCATCATCATAGACCTATACATGTGTCCAGAGAACTCATTAAGTACTTGCTCCATGAGCCTAAAATGTCCTAAAACCTCATACTGGTAGTCCTTGACTTACAACAATTTATTTAATGACTGCTCAAAGTAATAATGATATTGAAAACAGTGACTTATGACCGGGGGTGGGCTGCTGGGAGTTTGCAGGGGTTCAGGAGAACCTTTAGCTAAGATTCTGTGCAGTTCAGAGAACCCCCAAATCCCACTTCTGGCTGGCCCTGCCCACCCCTCCTCTCCCAGAAGTCCCCATGCAGCCTGTTTTGGATGCAGGTAAGGGCAGGGCAGGCGCAGAGGCTCAGGGAGGGTGAAAAAAGGACCTACTGGAAGACCAGGAAGGCCAGGAACAGGCCCATGTCTGGCCTCCAGAGCCTGGGGAGGCCATTTTCGCCCTCCCTGAGCCTCCACACTCAAGGAAAGCCTCTGGAGCCCAGGGAGGGCAAACACACACACCCTTGCTGTGGTGGAGGAGACTGAATAAGCCACGCCCACCATGGCCATGCCCACCCAGCAACCAGGCAGAAAACCCCTTGCTAACGTTTTGCTGATGACTATTTTTCACACTGTTCTTTTTCACACTGTTGACCGCTGCAACATTCCAATGGTCATGTAATGAAAATTTGTTGCCAGTTTGGCAACTGGCATGCATTTATGTTGGTTGCAGCGTCCTGGGATTATGTGATCCCCTTTTGCAGCCTTCTGTCAAGCAAAGTCAATGAGGAAGCCAAATTCACTTAACAACTTGTTACTAACTTAACAATTGCAGTGATTCATTTAACCTCTGTGGCAAGAAAGGTAAAAAAAGGGACAAAACTCACTTAACAACTGTTTGCTTTTCAATATTTTGGGCTCAATTGTGGTTGTAAATTGAGGACCACCTATATTATCTTATTGTGCAAATACAAAGTTTTACAAGAAACAAAACAAAACCCACTTCGTCCTTTCCTGATTCCCAGAAACCAAGGCCTTGGTTGATAGGAAATCAAATGTCCATAGTTCTTAATGCAGGTTGTTACATTAGCTCAAATTACCTACATTTTAATTAACTTTTATTTTATTGACCTGCATTTTTTTCTACATTTGCTTATCACACTACTCACATCATCGCAATCATCACCATAAACAATCTGCATTCGAAGGTCAATTTCAGTCAGAAATTTCAATCACAGTGATAAGTACTCATTGCAGGCTTCCATTTGAAAAATAATAGCAACACAATCTATTCTCACAATAATTTCCAAATGAATCAATAGATGCTAAAGGATATATCAGAGCTTCTAGTAGCAGAACTTCTGCCATCTGTTGTAGGCAACTTATAACATTGAAAATATTACTTTTTTATTCAACCCTCATACTTCCAAAAATAATTAGAAAGAGGAGAGACTTATTATACCATTTTATTTGCATTGCTTGAATGAAATATATGTGTCTTTAAAAAAAAGCATGAAGCTCCCTAAAAGTATGGCAATTTCTATTTTTTTTAACATTTGTTTATAGATTGATATTAGATTGATCCTTACCATTTTATAAAATGGAAAATCTTTGTGTAAGGGCCCAATAGATAAACAAGATTACTGCCTACATAAGAAAATTTATCAACAAAGTCTTTATAGTTACTTCTTTATATTCCGATCCAACTTCAGGATCCAGCATATTTGCAATTAAACAAATACAAAAGTTATTGCAAATTTATTAATACACTTTCTAAACCCAATAATATAGGACAGATTTCCACAAGATTGTTGTAATTGGCATCATATAGATTTCCCTAAACAACATTTCTTATAAATCACTTACTCACAAGGAGATATGTACAAGATATGTGTGACCTAAACAACTACTCACATCTTTGAGAGTAATGATGTTTGGGTGTTGTCCATATCTCAGAAGAATCTCAATTTCTTCTGAAGGGTCTCTTTTGCTCTTATCAATTATCTAAGGGAGAAATGGAGAACAGAGAAAATTCAAAAAGAGAGGAAGCCTCATCTGTGCAATTGAAAGGAAAGCTATGCATAGATATGCTATGCTAAAATTAAACAGCAATCTATATTAATGAACCAATTATGGGAAACTGTTAACAATAGCAACCAGAGACAGAAAAAGAAATCATTTCCTGATTCTGACAATGAAGAGGAGGCCAGGGGACTCGAAACAACAAAAGGGCAGTTTTGCATTGTCGCTGGTGAAGCTAGAAGTAGACACACCTGCACTCCAGAGTCACTAAAAGCTCTTTGTGTCCTTCTAAAATTGTAATTTACAATGTGACAAAAAAGGGAGAATTATCAAATGCAAGACTCTATTAATTCTATTTTATTGATTAAATTAGAATGTAAATGAAAAGACCACTACTTTTGTCCTAAAATCCAATCGAGGTCTCATTAGATAACTTTTAAGAGAAGAAACTTAAAATACGCCAACTTATCTAGCCTGGTGAGATGGACAGATACCCTCAGGGAGAGGCAGGATTGAAAACAACTCAAGGGTGTTAAAGGTAATACATAACATTGGTGTGATATAGGCAAGTCCCAGGTGCCTAGAACTGCATTCACTACTGCATTCTGGTCTAGCTGCAACTTCAGAATGGCCTTCAGGGACAGCTCCGTGTAGAGTGGATTGCAGTAATCCAATTAAGAATTGACCAGGATATGAAGAGCTCATAGCCAGTGAATGGACACAATTGGTGCCCAGAACTAGGTTGCCCTAGTCATGGCTGCCATCTTCTCTTTGAACCAGCCCCACAAGTCTCCTTTACTATAGTTTGTATGTGTTTCTAGCCTCAGTGGAGTAGGAAGTATTTGAATCTGAAAAGGAAATAATTAGGGCTCAAACTGTTGTCCTCTACTTTAGAATTGTTTGTAAATAGAATTTCACTAACTCTACATTTTCATAACCGCCTCTCTATTGTACTTCTCTATTAAGCCAGCAAGCTTAGTTATATGGCTGTAGTTGAAAGAAGTAGATTTATGTAAGGAGAACATAATGTGAGTTATGGACATGGAAGTTTGGGTCAAAACCTGCAAGATGGTGGGTGCAATTGAAGAATAATTCTGTTGTCGCTTGTGCATTTATAAAAAGGACATGGGCTTCAATTGTGATGTCACACCAGCCATCTTAAAAGATTTTGAGATGTGGATGCCCTATCATGTAGGATCTAACTCAGTGTTGGCAGAAGCATCTTTGACATAGCAGCAGATCCTGTTTACTATGACATAATTTGCTTCTATAGCAAAATGCATTAATGGCAGGACAAAATAGTCTAGAATTTCTATGAATTATTCAATCTTTAATTAATTCATCTTCAAGTGTTTTTTTTAGTACCAAGGAAAAATAGTTGGAACATTTTGCTAATGGAAACTGTACAGTTTTGTTGTTGTTTTTTCCCCATCTGATCATAATGTCATAATAGCAAGTGCCCAAGTACACAAATATAATTAACTCTGAGGTGTCAGGAGGGCTGGGCATGCTTTAGACTTTATATAAGCAATTCAAAAACCAGACTGAGTTTTTAGGGCTCTGTAGAAGGCTGAAAAACATTGAAACTGCTTAAGAGTTGCATTGCTTTTTGTGAAACTTCTTAAAACAGCAGCATGAGTTTTCATTCATGTAGGAGATGGGCTGCTTTTATAATTAGCAGAGAGATGCTTTGCTTGTGCTTGCATGAGTCTGAAGCACTTCTTTCACATTATTTTTGAAGTGTGTCCAAATAATGATTAGCATTATTTTAGGAGAATTTATAATTACTGTTTGAAGATGTCTTGAAGGAGAGAGGTTACTGACTGTAGTTGCTTCTCTGATTTTGAATTATCTTGAATTTATGGTTGATTAGCTTTGGTGAGTCATTCACTGGACAGTAACATCATCCCTAAAATTAGACTTATTATTTTAGAGAAAAAGAAGAAATAAACTAGTAATATTTTAAGCAGCCTGACTTACTGTATAAAAAGGATATGCCTGATTCCTTCTACCATTAATTGACAGCATTCACATTTAACCTTCAACTGAATCATTAGTGTTGAAGCTATGCATATGCTGATGCATTTAATTAATTAACTCAATTAAACAGTTTTCATTGGGCTGAACAAAACTGTGACATCTTTTTGGTTCTAAAATCTTTTAAAATGTCAACCAAAGGAGTGCAGAGCTTCTACAGTCAAAATCTTACAGGAAGAAAGAGTTTGGAGACACAAGACCAATATTTTTATTTTTATTTACAGTTAATATTTATTTACTTATATTTGTAGGACTGCCCATCTCACCTAAGTTACTCCAAGCAATTTACAACAGTTAAAAACACACACCCTCCAATGAAAGAGTTAGAAACCACTACAGAATATGTAAAACATCAGAACTAATAAGAACTACAAGAATGCAACTATTCTTCAAGATATCAAATTTCTTCACAGCTGTGATGAAACTTTTCAAGAAGACATCTGTCTGTCTGTCTGTCTGTCTATCTATCTGTCTGTCTAGCTATCTGTCTATCTATCTATCTACAAAACGAATGAGAAAGAACTATGCATAAGTTCACATCGGGAGATGTGCATTCAAATTGTTCATTTATTAAAAATGTAGACAAAAATCTATAGAACAGATGGATATTTTTTTAAACATGCTCACAACATAAATATACATAACACACAACATTTATAACTTGGAGTCATTTCCGCTTGTCTATTAAACAGAGAGTGTTTCTCTGTATAAGAGAGAGAACTGTATTGAGATTCTTTCATTGGTAGCAACAGACACATTGCTGGCATATGTTCAAGGACATTCTCGTTATTATTTATTCAAATGTTTCAGGAGCAATCTTAGGACATGTCAGTGTTGTGCTTCAGTATGAAACCTGCCAGTTCAAACTGCTTGTTTTATCCCATGACAAAATAATAAATTTAAATAATGGTTGTATGTTAGTCGTAAAGGAGAAGTATGTTTGCTAGTACAGCAGATGACAGCTGTAGACGTATGAGGAGAAAAGTGAAATGGGAAAAGATGATAATTTATTCTGATGATTCTTTAATATATTAAAACAAACCTCTCTCTTCCTGCCCCCCACCCCAGTACCTAGAATTATTCTAGTTACATTAATGATGGAAAACATCAGCCAGTATTTAATAAGTTCTCTGCATTTGTTGTACTCCATCTGTTACACTGTTCAAAGAAGTATAGTACTAGCATCTACTAGCAAAAGAAATCAGCCACCAATTGTAACATGAGAATTTGTCCTCCTATTTGTCCATATGACTATGTCTATAGTAAGCTTTCTCCCATCTGTTGTACCATCTCTCCAGCATTTACACACAATTATACATAAATTTCATCTCATTTATATCCATTCATTTCTCTTACACAAGTGACTTTGCCCCCATGTAGAAGAGCATGTATGCTTCAAAAAACCTAATTCTCATGAGTGGATTTCAGGTGGCACAGAATACTTGGTAAGATCAGGCAATTTTAAGGTTTTATATCCTAATGGTTAGCTCACCTCCCAAACTATTCCATAAGTAAAATCAGATTTGAAAAAAAAGATCCCTATTTACTATAATGGGAAACATTTTGATTAAAGGTCCATTATGGCAGGATCCAGAAAAGTCTAAGAAAACCAATTGGGGAGTTCTTGCAGGCTGAAACTAACTATTCTTGTGTCCTTTGGTAATCAATAACTCTTCCAAGGAAAGGCAACTTCTCCAAGTTCATTCCTATTTTATTGTGTTAATTACTTGCAGACAATTTTTTTTTGCAAGCATATAAATGGGGAGTTTCTCATAGGCACTTTAATCACTCTATCAACATATGCCAAACCCTCAGAAACAGTCTTGCAACAGTTCATTATTATTTATAACTACAGACACTGCAAGAATGCAACCACCACACTAGACCTGTGCTCTCCCTAACTAACAAATAAGGAAAAATCATGTCTGGCCATCAACCAGTGCTCAGCCTTCCTCCTCCTTCTTACCCTATGACTTTTAAACAATGAAAAAGGTAAAACAAAAATGCAGATCACTGGCTACAAAGCTTTGTGCAAGGACACTGATACGCTCCAGTGGCTGAAGAGACAAAGAAGCCAGGAGTTCCCAACCATGGAAAATTAGCCAGGCCACAGGCTGCATGGAACTCTAATGCCAAAGATAAGAAAATAAAACAAAAGTGATTTGAATTGGACAGAGCTACAGTAGAAGAAAATTGGTGTAGCTAATAGAGGGGGCATTCAACTGATCTGAAAACAACTCAACAAGCAACAAAGATGATTAGGGGACTGGAGGCTAAAACATATAAAGATTGGTTGCAGGAACTGGGTATGAATAGTTTAATGAAAAGAAGGACTAGGACATGATAGCAGTCTTCCAATATCTCATAGGCTGCCACAAAGAAGAGGGAGTCAAGGTATTCTCCAAAGCACCTGAAAGCAGGACAAGAAGCAATGGCTGGAAACTAATCAAGAAGAGAAATTTCCTAACAGTAAAACAATTAATCAGCGGAACAACTTGCTTCCAGAAGTTGTAAATACTCCAACACCAGAGGTTTTTAAGAAGAGATTGGACAGCCATTTGTCTGAAGTGGTGTAGGGCTTCCTGCCTAAGCTGGAGGTTGGACTAGAAGACCTCCAAGGTTCCTTCCAACTGCTATTCTATTCTGTTCTGTTCTATCCGAAGTAGAAGTGCCCTTGATCATGTCACACAAAAACTGGTGATGTTTGTCATAGGGACAACAAAGCGGCAGAGACAAATCCTTTATTTCTTCTCAGCCTTATAAATTTTACATTCCTTACTTTTAATATTGACTATTTCTTTACCTTCCTGCAATAGATTATGCAATGTAATATTTTGTATTTTGCTTTTAAAAAAACCAAACAAGCAACAAATAAAGAACATCCGTACCTTCTATTGTAAATATCAGTCTGGCTGGTTTGTTTTTAGTGAACCAGTGGAAGTAAACAAATATTTAGGAAAGGAACATAAAACTATCAGAACAGTTCTCAGCATATCTCTCTAATGCTTTCAGCAGAGCTTTAAAGCACAGTGCTGGACAGACAACTGTGTTTTTAGATCTTCAAATCTAAATATTTTATGAGCCTTTAAATTAGATTTTGTTTTTTTTAAAACAAATTTCAATTTTATATGGCTGCCCATCTCACAAGAAGATGGAGTGTGTATAATACCTTGCTCAATAGTAGCAACTGTGAAAGGGATCTTGGAATCCTAGTGGACAACCATTTAAATATGAGCCAGCAGT
>JAPKID020006928.1:0-10453 GCA_026931265.2 Tropidonophis doriae | reverse complement strand
AATGTAATTTTAAAATGGCTTGTATGTTGTATTATGTGTTTTTTAAATATTCCCTGTACGCCGCCCCGAGTCCCCTTAGGGAGATGAGAGTGGGTTATAAATTTAATAAAGTATAAAGTATAAGTATAAAAGCCAGACTGACTGAGTCAATAGGTGTTTTCCTGCTGTTAGATTTCTAGGTTTCTATTTTTATTGTTTTCTTCCAGAATTCTCCCTGTTAAATTATATTTTTTGTCTAGCATCCGTTCTGTTTTTTTATAAACTTTTTTTTGGGAAAAACAATCGAGTATTTTGGTATTGTACTGTATAGCACCCATGTCATTTTCTTTTCCAGAACATAGTGTTCTGGTAAAAAAAATAATCATTTTCATAGTCATGTTTTACATAGGATTTTTTGCTACATAAAAAGCCTTATTGTTTAAAAGACAATACCTTAACACATGGTCATAAAATGGATTATGGAGCTTAAATATTGTTAAAAAGGAATCTAGAAGTCTCATTTCATGCATGAGTTTAGCTATTACAAAGATATTAGGAAATATCCAATATAACTTAATAGTTACAGTAAAATATTTATGCATTGCTTTAAAAAAACAGCTGAAGACAGGATTCAAAGGGTGTAGCTAAATCAGATACCACATGAGAAGAAAAATATCAAACCAGGTCAAACAGACAGTACAATAAACAAAGGGGAAAAAGAAATGTTAAAAAATAAATAAAAAGATATAAAGAACATTTATAGAATGTAGATAATGGTTTTCCTAATTATTCAGCTATACTAAGCTACATTATGAACCTGTTAGTATTTGGGGGAAAGATTCCAAGTTTACATAGGTGTACTGAGCCAAATTCAAATTTAATTGCCTTTCTATTTTTTGCATTCATAAAATAAAAAGTACACAAAAGTTCTTAAATAAAGCAATCTCTAAATTAATAAGTCTTTCAGTTACTATTTTCATAATTTTTATCAATATGGGAATGCTCATAGGGTCATTTGATAATAGTGAATCACCACAACAAAAGTGTATAAGCATTCTATCATATGAGAATGACAGATTATCATGTAATAATAGAGTTTATGTGAACAATATTTGTTTGGAATTCACCTGTTGGAAGTTAGTTAAAAGCCAGCAGAGACCAAATCTATCTTTAAAACAGGGAGGGAGGTTGTTACGACCTGTGACAGTATACCTGGAAGTGATGAGCATTGTTCCCTACAGAGGACAAATTAAAATGTCCATTTTACCTATAGCTAGAATGCCAGAATAATGACTTAAACATGCCACGAGGCCGAGCCAGTGGAAAGATTTGCTATGCCACTTGGGTCCAGACAACCTGCTGAAGCATACCAGATCCTGCTGCTCATGTCTAATAACAATTTCTTTTCAGTGGCTGTAACTGAGCCTGGATTAATCAAAAATAAAACATCATCCTTCCCACACATCTTTGGTTTTGAATGCTGCCTATAGCTCACCAGATATCCCAGGAGAATGGGTTGCCATGAGGAAAAGAAGAAAATGAACAAGGATATCAGAACATAAAAAAACTTTGCACTCCATATGATGTTTAACAAAATATTTTCTTCAAAAACAAAAATGTAAAAATTCAACATTTGTCATCCTTTTGCGCAAGAGAAAAAGCATCTTTTTCATATGAAAGACAAACTATGAAAGAAAGCCTTGTTGCTTGTATAGTTGTTGTTTTTTTTGTAGGATAAGGATATGTCACCTGTGAAGAAAGACAATCTCCTTTTATTTCCTTTTCCTATACAAGGTAAGATTGACTAATGTAAGGTTAAAACACCATGTAAGGATTTCACCAGGAAGGTGTCTCTCAATAGGGCAGCAACATAGGGTTGCAAGACTGAGTGGCTGTGGTTTCCGGCACCCCGGTTCAGCCAGTTAAGCCCAACACTGGCCATTGGGGCCGAAATATTGGCCCCCGTGGAGAGGACACGCAATTTGGGTGTCTTCCTGGATTTCCGGCTGTCCATGGAGGAACATGTGACAGCCGTGGCCAGTGGGGCGTTTTACCAGGTACGCTTGGTACGCAAATTGCGCCCCTTACTGGACTGGGTCGCCCTTCGCACGGTCACTCAAGCATTCGTGACGTCTAGGCTGGACTATTGTAATGCTCTCTACATGGGGCTCCCCTTTAGGTGCACTCAGAGGTTGCAGCTAGTCCAGAATGCAGCCGCGCAGGTAGTTATGGGAGCAGCAAGGCAGTCCCACTTAACACCTCTCCTGCGAGAGCTGCACTGACTACCTGTGGCCTTCTGGGTGCGCTTCAAGGTGTTAATGACCATATTCTCCATGGCTTGGGGCCTAGCTACATGCTAGACTGTCTCCTGCCCCATACATTCCTTCGACCGATCCTCTCCCATAGAGAGGGCCTTCTCCAGGTGCCGTCGGCCAGGCAATGCCTGTTGGCAGCTCCCAGGGGAAGGGCCTTCTCTGTGGTGGGCCCAACCCTCTGGAACGACCTGCCCCCTGAACTCCGCACTACCCCGGACCTCCGCATCTTCCGCCGGCATCTTAAAATGCATTTATTCCAACAAGCTGGTCTAGCATAACCACCCGATATGGACTTTTAGCATTATTTATAAATTTTAATTAGAGGTTTAAAATGTTTTTTAGCACGGGGTAATTTAAGTTTAATTGGGTTTTAATTATGGTCTATTTATGTATGTTTTGGCTTCCTGTGCGCCAGCCTGGGTCCTTTTGTAGGAGAACGGCGGAGTATAAATTTAATAAAATAAAATAAATAAATAAATTCGAACACTGGAAAATCAACTTCTGGTTTTCAGCACACATGCGACTTTCGGTTACTGGAGCATATGTGCATGTGAAGATCAGGTGGCCAGCACGCATGCTCATGCTGGAAATTGGAAAACCAGCTGCTCCAATTTCCGGCGCTGTTGCATGCATGAAGGCCAGCTGATTGTTGTGTGTGCCAGTGCACCAGAAACCCAGAGGAGGAATGGGTGATGCTGTGTGTGCCCGGTGACATTGCTCCACGTGCCACTTCAGGCATGCGAGCCATAGGTTCGCCATCATAGTCCTAGGGGCTGGGGGGGGGGCAACAATGGGCCTTTTTTGCTCATTTTTGTCCTCCCCCAGGAGCCCTTTGCAAGCCTCCCAACCCCTCTGCACAACCATTTTTGCAAAAGGGGCGGGGTTTCAGGAGGCGAAAAAGTCTGTATTCGGTGTATAGGACGCATCCAGATTTTCAAGCTCTTTTGGGGGAGAAAGGTGCCTCTTATACACCGAAAAATACAGTAATTGTTTAAAGACTGGCAGCAGTCATTGAACCACCACCATAAAAAAACGGTTGTAAAATTGGATTGATCATGTGGTGACCTGTTTTGTGACCAACATGACTTACGACCCAATTGGTTTGCTTAATGACTGCAGCAGTAACTTAACCACTCTGAAAAGAATTTTGTATCTCCCTTGAAACCTGAAGTGATATTTCTTTTTTCTTTTTTAATATTGTAATCCCTTTTTCTCTTTCTCATCGCCCGGAAGCCTTGTTGAAATAATGTACTGAATGCACAAAATGTATGAAATGATATATATGTGACTCATGCCGCTTTAATTGGAAAAATAATTAATTTTTGTATGAAGCCTTGGTGCAGCCTGCACCCCTGATACCGATGCCTTTAAAATATTTTCTACTACCATATGTACCCTTACCTTAAGAAAAAATTGTAAAACTAATAAAACTTTTTGATTACAAAAGAGTATAATTTCTTTTTATCTACCATCACTCCATGTTCACATTTTGTACCAAGCATTATTTTAAAAATCATTTGGAGGAAATAATTTGATATTCACTGGTGCGTACACATAAAAAGCTACCCTGCTGTTTAGAGCATGGAGCAAGCAATTGTTTGAGTCCCTATTGCCGCATTATTTCTAATGACTGCCACTAATCAAGGTTCATATCAAGCCAGTGGGACTCTTGCAAAATGATGGACAGCCTGTTCAGAAGGCACATTTTTATATTATTCCCACTGGGTGAAAGAAAGAAAAAAATGGATCAATGCCAGCATATGGCACAGAGAATACATCTGTATACAACAATAGCAGGTATGTGATCAGTAGGGGACATTTCCTCCATGACCTGTTGCATCCATCCTGTTTGGAGGATTATAGACAGTTACAGGTAAAACTAAAAAAAATAGAATATTGTGCAAAAGTTCATTTACTTCAGTAATGCAACTTAAAAGGTGAAACTAATGTATGAGATAAGATTCATTACATGCAAAGCAAGATAGTTCAAGCCTAAACTTAATGAAGCACAGTGGTCCAAAGTTCTGTTGCTCAGTGGTCCAAAGTTCTCTTTTCTGATGAGAGCAACTTTTGCATCTCATTTGGAAACCAAGGATCCAGAGTATGGAAGAAGAATGGAGAGCCACACACTGCAAGATGCTTGAAGTCCAGTGTGAAGTTCCCATGGTCTGTGTTGATTTGGGGAGCCATGTCATCTGCTGGTGTTGATCCACTGTGCTTCATTAAGTCCAAGGTCAACACAGCCATCTACCAGGAGATTTTGGAGCACTTCATACTTCCTTTTGCAGATGAGCTTAATGGGGATGCTGACTTCATTTTCCAGCAGGACTTGGCACTTGCCCACACTGTCAAAAGCACCAAAACCTGGTTCAATGACTGTGGGATTACTGTGCTTGATTGGCCAGCAAACTCGCCTGACCTGAACCTCATGGAGAATCTATGGGGCATTGCCAAGAGAAAGATGAGCGACATGAGACCGAACAATGCAGAAGAGCTTAAGGCCACTATTGAAGCATCTGGATCTTCCATATAACACCTTAGCAATGCCACAGGCTGATAGCTTCTATGTGACACCGCATTGAGGCAGTAATTGCTGCAAAAGGTGCCCAGACCAAGTACTGAGTATGCTTATACTTTTCAGAGGTCCAATATGTATAATCTTTGTTTTATTGATTGCATGTAATATTCTAATTTTTCTGAGATTGTGGATTTGGGGTTTTCATGAGCTGTAAGCTATAATCATCACAATTATGACAAATCATGGCTTGAACTATCTTGCTTTGCATGTAATTAGTCTATCACATATATTAGTTTCACCTTTTAAGTTGCATTACTGAAATAAATGAAGCTTTGCACGATATTCTAATTTTTCAAGTTTCACATGTATACCCACAGCCATCTACCACCAACTAAGGTTTTAGAAAAAGACCCCAGGGCCTGGTTATGTGAGTATACATATAAGCATATTGTATACATATTTTTCCTCTTAATTCAAAATATTTGGAAATATTTTGAGAAAAATAAATCAAATATACATGCATTTTGTACAATTGTAAATTGCAATTTCCTATTGTAGTCTATAGTACAGTATAGTAGTCTAAAGTAGACTTGCCATAGACCCCCAAAGCAGCAAATTCAGCTTTCTTCAATTACTTAAAACTTAAATAATATTTGACCATAATACTACATAATTACAGGTGTTACTCAATTTATAACCACAATTAGGATCGGAACTTTCGTTAATAAGCAATTGTAGGAGAAGAAATGGCGGAACCTGGGGGGAAGTTAAAAGAGGGATCAGCCTAGAATCCCTATGTAGCTGCAAGCTAAATCAATCTCCCCCCCCCCTTTGAATTCAATTGGTCCTTAATTAACTGCAAGCAGGTGCTAACAGTTAGTTGAGAACATTCATATGCATTGGCTGTTTAGCAATAAGTCAGTTATTTGGACCTTCATATGTAGACCTGGTCTTTCGCACCAGACTGTAGTGCTATAATTAAATGAGTCAACTCTGATTTTATTATCTTTTTTATCATGGTTTTTAAGCAAATCACACGGTTATTAGGCAAATTCAGCTTTCTTCAATGACTTTGCTTATAGTAAGCTCCTTGAGGGAAACTCCACCATCATAAATATGTGCCAGATTCCAAGTGCCCAAATTTTGTTTATATGGCCATGGGGATTCTGCGACAGTCATTAGGGTGAGAATCAGCCATAAGTCACTTTGAAAGTTATTTTGAATGGCCGTTAAATGACTGTTTGTAAGTCAAGGACTTCCATATTTAAAATATTTGTGATGTCATCGGCATATATATTGATACTGATGTTTCAACCAGTGAACCATAAATTGTTCAGCTTTCTCTTCTGATTCTCAATCAATCTGATTAATGCATTTCAAGGAATATTTTTTTCTGAATGTAATGGCCCAATTAAACCACAGCTATAAATATTTGATATAATTCATTTGTAGGTTTTCTGTGATAAGAAAATTTGAGTACCGGTATGTCTTTTTTTTCCAGGTGTATGAAATCAAAATATTTTTTAAAAAATCTTTTTGCTAAGGCAATAGATCTACAAATGAATTCCTTAAACCTATCCCAGGGGATCAATATGTTGATAGTGTCCCTACTTCTTTTTGAAAAATAATAAATTTCTCCATGACATATTCCACAAAAGGAGGCCTCAATAAGAGAAATATTCAAATACCATCTGGAACTAGCTGGTTTATAGTTTTTAAATTCCAGAATAAGAGCCAATATAGTGTGTTTTGATATTGCCTATTGGAGAGGTCCAAAGGAGAAGAATTTTTGAAAGTAATCTTATCTAAAACCATACTGATATGTATTTGTATTCGTTATGAGTTCAGATTAAGAAACAGAAGAGAAAGTTAATAGGAAAATGTGCATGTAGGTTATTTCTCATACTGTCTAGTAAAATCCATGAGAAACTTTATGATACTTATTTCCTCCTTTGGAAATCTGGTTTGATATTCTTAAAGATAATGTGGAAACAGTATATGCACTGAGGTTTATTTAACTAAGGCAAGATTGATACTTAAGGAAAGAGAGGGCTATTAAGAAAATGACTGGATTCATGCAGAGTGCAAAGCAACCACTGATCAGAAATGAAATTGCTCTGTATCCTTTCTATCCCAGTTGTCTGGAGGGTTCTCAGTTTGCTTTTGTTTGGGTTTTTTGGACACAGTAGGTAAACAAAGGAGGAATTTTATTTTCTAAAAATTCCCAAACAATCATTGTGAGTCAATAGTAATTCAGATTAGAGTGTTCAGCCTGAAAAGTGTAACTGAGAATCAGTCCAGGGGAAACAGACATATTATCTTTTTCAACTTCTTGGACTTTTTAAGGAAGACTGAAATTTTCAGAAAGGCAACAATACCCCCAAAATTAGAAGGATGTCAAATATCCTTTTAACATTGCTTCAGTGTGAATAAATTCACTAGTACCAAAAAATAAACAGTACTATAAGTTTTTATCAGAGAACTCATATACTTTAGTTGATGAGTGAACAATGACAATCATAATATCAAGTATAGCATGCTAACTTGTCTTTTTTACAGTAACTTTATTTAAAATTAGTTGGGAAGGTAAAACTAATACAAACTAAAAATGAAGCTAATAAAACTAAAAAATAATAAAAAGAAAAATAGAAAGTATAGAAAAGAAAAAAGAAAAATAGAAAAGGAAAATAAGAATGTAATAAAATACCTACAGAAATGTCTTTTCCCTTCATCACAGTCATAAGCAATTTTAATATTTATTACTACTCTTAAAATACAACGAATGATATCTTTTTCCCATATCCCATCTCTTATCTACAAACAAATCTTTAAATTTGCATCATTAAGTCCTGATCAGAAAAATTCCATTCAAGGTTACTAGAAATAACAACATATATATTTTAACCTTGATCAAATTAAAAAAAACCTTTATATTACTTCCTTTTACTTTTTAATAATCTTGGCTTTCATTCTTTCCAATAATATCCTAGAACTTAATTTCTTTTTTGGTTTTTTTTCTGTTTATAAAATAATTCAAAGCTTTAACCAGCCTCTTTTGTAAAATCAATTTAGGAAACTTAACCAGGTGACTCTTTGTGGTTTGTCATTTGTATATTTCTTTTAATCAGCTGATATCCAGTGTAGCCTCCACCCCTCCTCCCCCATATCTTTCTTACTAGCCTGTCACTTTTTAAATCTAGTTTGAGAACAATCTTAATCTTGTCCAATAAAACTTCTTCCTGTTCCATAATACCTTTTAAACCAAGTGTATCTATAGAAGACATTCTTAAAATTAACTTCTGGGTCAGTTGTTTAAAAATATCCTCCATGTCCAGTGTTAAAATGTTTCGCTCCATTCTGTATTAATAAATTACTAGTAAATTTAAGAGTTTGTCTTCTTTAATTGTAATCTTTAATTCCTTCCATCTCATCCTATAATTTTTTAAACAGAATTTAAAATAAAAGCATTTCCCACTGAAAGGAGGGAACATGAGAGGTAAATAAAGATAGATTTTTCTTTTAGTTACTGCTTATCTGTTAATATTATAGCTGTCTAATTATAAAACAAAACAAAAAAAACTAAGAAAACTAAATGATCCCATACATGAAATAAATATCAATTTCACTGAATTTAGCTTTGTGAATGCTTTTGATTCAGTATTGAAATTTTACCCTTAAATTATGAGATAAATCCTTCAATACATTTAGCTACTGTTTAGTGCAGTGTTGGCATTAATATAACATTGTTCTATTAATATTGGATTTGTTTTCATTTGCTTTCATTCATTGTATTCATTTCAAATGAAATTTACAGTAATGAAGTTGTAATCCTGGACAATGCTAGAGTGAAGGAGTGGAGAGAGAAAGAGAGCGAGCAGTCTAAGTCTTATTTAGAATCCTGTCAATTTTGCAGCAAGGTCTGTGTAAGCTGTTCAATTTCTTGACTCATATGAGAAGTATATTTTACCTGCTGGATGTGAAAAACGATTTGACATGCAGCTGACCAGTTTTGAGCGAATAACTTCCTTTAGTCCTTACTTGCTATAATAGCATGGGATTTGTTCTCTTACAGATCCTGATTAGAAATTGCTATTGCAAATATGTCTTGTAGAGATACTCCTTATTTTACAGAGATTTGTACAGAACTGTTGGCGGAATTGCAATGCTAGGCATTTTGTGATGTCTACTCAACTGAGAATCACATCAGATTTTATATATGTGTAAAATAAACTTTGAAAAACTTGCAGTGGAAAAAAAGTGCTTATAGTAGACTTGTAATTATGGATTTTTACTGGGTGGGAAAATGTTTTACATTTATCAGTATAATTCTTATTTTATCACTAGACTTTGAAATTAAGTCAGAAATGCCAATAATAACTCTCATACATAGAGCCAGGTTATTTTGTGGCCTCATATTCCACTGTTTTTGAGATACCAGTACTGCATATTAATACATGAGGCATTGTATGTGATTTCTGGATTGTGGCTTCCCATATCTATAGGAAACTCCTAACTGGAATCAATGTGAGCAAGCAAATAATACAACAGCTTTCAATCAGATGTTCTCCCTCCTTTTCATTCTCTTTCATGCTGTGTGAACACATTCATTTTAATCATAGGTAAAGATTTCTTTTGCAACAGATCTACTGTGAAAGAATTAAGCCATGGTAAGTTATAACAATTTTAGAAATAGCAACCAGGATACTGAGCAAGGTTTTAAAGTGTACTTTCAGCATCTAGTCAAAGGTGTTAATAAATAGAGAAATGTCCCTTCAAATATTTCTCTTATTCCAAAGCAGAAGAATTTTATTTAAGCTGGACAGAAAAGGAAGGCAATTTTAGGTAAAGGAAAAAAGTATACCACTAACCAGCAGATAGAATAACATGAAAAATTATTTAGCTGAAATGGGGAACTTGGTGGCCATGCATTTAATGTGCCTAGAGACACCATAATTTTTGAATGGAGAAAAACAAACATTAGCCTATGGCATTATTTTTATTTCTAAGAATGTCTCTGAGGTCCATTTAAGTCCCCTAAACATTTTAAATAAACATACATGGTATCTCCAAACCAGTGTTCTATGTAAAAGTATGCCAAGCCATCCAGAAAAAGAAAAGAAAAACTAGATAGTAAGAATCATTTTCAAATAGGGAACTAGAAAAGGTGTTGGGAAATAATAGATTCAGTTTTTGTTCTGATAATTGAATGCCTTCTGACTGCTCACACCTGCTATTGTGTTCATTTTGTGAATATGGAAACTTCTTCCTTACGGCCAGTTCAGATTCCCAAATAATCTGTTTCTACAGCTTAGGCTATGTGGAATATCTATCATTTGCAACCTCACACTTCTCTCTTAATTCTGAAGGTGTGGCATCAAGTATGTTGTAGCACCTGATCTGTGGAATAGCATCCCCAAGATATTTAGACATTTTTTTGGCAAGATATTAAAGACCTCACTGATTCCCCAGGGTTAGGTGACTAGATGAACTGTATTGCTATTGATATGTTTTTGGAAGTGAGTGAGGTCATTGCTTACCCTTGGATGCCAGGGATTATATTTGTAAATTCTTCTGTATTTTAATCCTGGTAAGATGCCTAGAGTCAGGATGATTGATGAAAGAAAGAAAGAAAGAAAGAAAG
>JAPKID020006927.1:0-10454 GCA_026931265.2 Tropidonophis doriae | reverse complement strand
CTGGAGTAGGGAAGGGAATGGAGATTTTACAGTATTCTCCCCCCCCCCCCACCGCCATGGGCACCAAGCCACACCCACAGAACTGGTATTAAAAAAAAATGAATCCCACCACTGCTTTGTTTGTTTTGTTTGCTTGGTTTATTCATTTATTTATTTATTTGTCCCATCCTAATCTCTCGACTGTTGGCAGCTACAACGTCACAATGAAAATGACAGAATTTAAGCAACTTAAAATTCAAATCATGAAAATGAAACCTACTAAGGGCAGAAGAAAAGAGGCAGCGGGGGTCAATAGTTTCTTAAAAGCTCCTGGGAGGGGCAGCTCAATCACCTTGGGGAGCCCCTCCCATAAGGAGTGCCTTCTAGCCCCCTGGGCATCCTGGGAATATAGGACAATAAGAAGCCCCTCCCTCCATGCCCTAACAACCAGGCTGAATCTGGTTGGGGTGCCAGGGGCCAAACCACAGAGGGCTTTCCAGGGTATCCTTTCCCCCTGAAACGAAGTCCATGGCTGACAGTGCAATCAGGGAACCAACTCCCTTATCACCAAGATGCAGGTCCAGGCCTCATGATCAGTCAAGCCCCTTGCTTTTCTCCACCAGGGCTCCTGGCCTGGTTTCTGCTCCTTCATTTCCCGGAGGGTCTCAGTACATCAAGGCACCAGAACAAGGCCCCTCAGGGGTAATACAGGGCATTCTGGACTCCCTGTATGGCAGTTGAAACCCAGAATTTCCATTGCTAAGTGATGAGATCCTAAAGCACAACCACATCCCTTAGCAAGGGCACCTCTGCACTCCAGGTTGCTGATTCTGACAGTCATTAGCCAAGGTAACTTCCTGCCAGCTTCCTGCAATCAAAATCAAGAGTGGAAGCTGGCGGGAAGCTGCAGGTACCCAGCCTGCAGGTAGGTAAATGGCTGCAGCCAGGTGGGGGAGGGAGCAAGGGGTAGGTAGCAGCCTGGGTATAAGGTGGGGAAGGTATGCAAGATGTGTGGCATGGGAGCATTCACAAGGCTGGGTGCAGGTGAAATAACGCACCTGGTTATTTCCGTTGAAAAGGAAATGAGAAAAGACAAATGACATTTCATCCCTTTTTCCCAATTGCCAAGTTATTGTCAGGCACCAAAGACCAGGTCCATGTCTGAAGGCTCAATTTAACTGATCCCTTGCTAAAGCGTATGCACAGGGATTTTCTCAGCTAACGGTCGTCACTTGGTTAGCATTAGATAACGGTCGTCACTTGGTTAGCATTAGATAAGGATCAACATCACTCAAGGGGGAATTTGGACTTAACATATTTTTCGGAGTATAAGATGCACCAAGATTTTGAAGAGGCAAATTTAAAAAAAATTAGGTAGGTAGATGGAGGGAGAGAGAGGGAGTAGTTAGTTAGTTAGGTAGGTAGGTAGGTAGGTAGGTAGGTAGGTAGGTAGGTAGGTAGGTAGATAAAGGGATAGAGAGAAAGAGAGAGAGTGTATGTTTGTGGCTACCTAATGATTCTAGGCTGGTCCCTCTTTTCATCTCTTCCCACTAGCTCTGCCAGTCATACCCCTAGAGCACAGGTCAGCAACCTGTAGCTCTGGAGCCGCATGTGGCTGTTTCATCCCTCTGCTGCAGCTCCCTGTGGCCGGTCAGCTCCACAATTGATAGAGCTTTCAGTTAGGACAGATAGAGGAAAAAGAATGCCACAGTAGGAGGAAATTCTATGGTGAGCGAACCAGACTTCTGGTCAGCTCCGGAATTGAATGGGGGGGGGGGGGCTTCCAGTTAGTACCTTTGTGGCTCTTTGAGTGTTTAAGGTTGCCGACCCCTGCGCTAGAGTTAAGCCCCCTACTGAAGCAAGAGCACCCAAGCTTTTCTCAACCTTGGGACTTGAAGTCCACAGCTCTTCAAGTTGGCAAGGTTGAGGGACGTTGCAGCTTTCTGCTTTCTCCAGAGAGCCCATCTGAGCCCTCCTCATCCGCTCTCGTCTCTGCATCACAGTTCATGGCTCGGAAGTCAAATCAGCCTTTGGGGTTACAGTGGAGGAAAACCCCCTGGTGGCCTGAGAGAGGGCGGAACCTTTTGAGGGCTGAATTTCCAGACTTTTTCACGGGGATGCTGGAAATTCAATCTTTCATCGTTGCCCTGTGAAAATCGGCCTGTGGAACTCAAGGGCCGCTCTTGGTCTTTGAATGTGATGCTGGGGACTAGGATAGATAATAAATCAGATTTTGTTTTATTGGGTTACTTCACCTGGGAGGTAGCTAGTGTGGCTTCCTCTTTCTTTCGTTTTCTTCCATTGCCTTCAAAGCTAATCCTCTTGGAGGTACATCTCTGCAGGGATGCAGGGCGCATGACGGCCTCATGCAGGCAGGATTTGTGTCTTTACCGCCAAAGAACAGGGATTTCGCTGACAGTTACGCTCATCTCGCACTCTGCATCTGGTTCACGAGAGTCGCATTCTGTGAACCCCACGATGTTGTCCTGGGGCTCACATGAATTTGAAAGGGGGGGGGGGAGAGGCAAGCAGCCGTGTCTTTGTCCCAGCCCCCGTGGCTCCTCACGTTGCGCCTGAGCTCGGGCAGTTCTCAGCTTGGATTGCAGGGGAGTCCACCTGAGAGCCCCACTTGCTGAGGGCGTCTGCAGGGTGGAGCCACTCAGCAAATGGAGCCCCTTCCTCCATTCCGTTGCTGCTGCCACCGCCGCCGCCTCTGTGTTGGGCCCCCAGCTGATGTGGAAGCCTTGCGGGGGCTTCCTCCGGCACCAGCAGAGCCTCCGTGTAAGTACTGACCCGGAGAGGGGCCCCTAAGCTAGGTGACGGCAGTGGGGACCCCCCTCACCCTTCCCCAGCACTTGGGCGATGCGGCCCCTTCGGCCGGGGGGCTCCTCCTTGTGCCTCCCCTTCCCCTGCGCTGCTTTTAATCCTTCTGCTTTTTCACCCAACAGAAAGACAAGCACGACACTTCCAACTTCGACAAGGAGTTCACGAGGCAGCCGGTGGAACTCACGCCCACTGACAAACTCTTCATCATGAATTTGGACCAGAACGAGTTTGCAGGCTTCTCCTACACTAACCCCGAGTTTGTCATTCACGTTTAGGCCGCCTGGCAACTCTTCCTACTGTTGTATTCGTAGGGCTGAACTCCAGGATGTCGTGTGTGTGTGTGTGTGTGTGTGTGTGTGTGAGAGAGAGAGAGAGGGGGGGGACGTATGCCTGAACCCACCCCACGCTCTCACTCTCTTTAATCTTCCGGGGTTGATGGTGCACGCGATCCCAGGTAGGAGCCGAGGTGGCTGATTGTTTTTGGTGTCCCTTCCTCTTTGTATGCCCAAATGATCCACCCGCAGAGGGACCCCCACTGGTCCCAGGTAAAGAGCGGCTGGCATTCTCAAAATCTCTCGCCAGTGGGCTTCGGCCTGATTTCGAGACTCTGGCCTCAAAGTCCCAGACTTACAGTTCTGTCTTTGTATTTTGCAATTTCTCTGAAACTGAAACCCTGATTCGTTTTGTGTCTTGAAATGCTAAGCATGCTTCATAGCCTCCACACGGATGCCTGCAGCTGTGACCCCATATTATTGTTTGGTTGTTGTTCCAAGGTGTCCAAGCATCCAGAAGGTCAACATGGTGGCCACAACCCTGGGATCAAATTATGCACCATATTGATACACACACATGTATGCACCATACATTATGCACCATATTGATACACACACACACACAAAACACACGCGACACTCCTGTTGTTCAGGCCAGAAACAATCTTACTGTCAACGTGGAGAACTTTGTGTCCTAAAGTTGTTTCTGAAATGATTGTCTCCCTCTTTAGTGGCTTTGAACGCACCTTTAGCACCAAATTTCCTCCCCATCTTTCATTAATACAGTCGATGGGTTTCCTTGTCTTGTAGCTTTGGGCTCTGCTGCTTTGGGGGCAGGAGAAAGAAGCCAAAAGGGAGACAATACACAATAAGAGGGCATTTAAATGTCACTAGGGTGATTTGCAGTCTTTGGTTAAATCTGGCTTTTGTTTATGTTATTGTTTATTTCTTTCAGTTTTGAGGCTGCCCCACTCCACAGTTACTCTGGGCAGTTTATAATGTAAGACTTAAAACAAACAGATGTATCTCAAAGAAAACACATGCAGCTGATCAGAAGACACAATCTCAACCCCCGGGGCTCAGCCACCATCCTAGTCCATCAGCTCTTCTAACCATTTGCAGCATCCAATTTCAAAAGATGGGAGGGGTCCTGATCTCCTGGTGGAGGGGGGGGGAGATCCTATTCCACAAGGCTGAAATGGTCTTAATCATTCGGAAGAATTAGCCAAATCCCACCCACCCCACCTCCTTCATTGGTGACTTGAGCATATGGTAGAAAGTGTGTTCATAGGAGACGGGCAGCACATTTGGCATGATTTTATCTGATAGAACCTGGATCTCGGTGCTGACTAATTTCTCCAGGCATCTGAAACTACACAGACACTTTCCAAGATCTGCGTTTTCCACAATTGGTCACCCCAAACCATATGTGTTCTCGCCAAGTGCTGTCTTTAGAATCTTGCCAGTATTTGTATTCCTTGGTACCAACATTCTTCATGGCTGAAAAATGCCAACGTGCCCAAAGAGGAAGGCAGACATTTCTGGAAAAAAATAATCTTTTATTCGTGTTGTGTCCAAATGACAAATTGCAGGCTGTTTTTCCTAGAGTGCCTTCTTGTTTTGTTTGTTTGTTTGACTGATGTTGAAGTTCACTTCTGATGCAAAGGCTTTGTATTCTGTGTATGTCAGAAATAGATTTCCTGTAAATATTCTGGGAAGATTGTTCTGCTCCTCCTCCTCCTCCTAAAGCTATGCAGGGGAAAAAAAGGTCCTTCACCACCTCAGTGAAGGCCAGGGAAGAGAGAACTTCTGACGTTGGACAACCAGATCCCAGGGAAGTTAAGGAGGAGGACTTATGGGCCACAAGGAGGATGGCACGTTGGCCTGGACAAAAGTCTAGAGACTGCAGAAAATTGGACTGGGAGGGCAGCTTCGGTCTTGGGACTCTCCTTTTGCAACCAGTTGCACTCGAAGACCACACCGTGAGCCCATCTCCCCAGCACACCACCCCTTTGGCAATAATCCGTGGACGAGAGTATGGTATCATTCACTTGAACACCTGTAGGAATATCTCAGAATTGGGGGTGCAGGGATGAGTGACAGGTGCAGCCCAACGAAAGGCAATGCCAGGCCTCGGCAGGCAGCATCCACCCACCTGCTCTTAACAAAAGAGGTGACTCTGCCAAGGGAGGAGGGGAGCAGCTCCAGCCTCCTGTCTCCTTCCGAGATGCTCTTGGGAGAGGCAGGAAACCAGCTGCTGATGGAACCAGGAAGCCGGTCGGGGTTGGCCAGGCTCTGCGGCCACTTCAGCACCCGTGTGCGTGGTTTCCCCCCCCACACACACACAAGTTCCATATTTTGCCTGAAGCCACCTTGAATTCTTCTCTGTAGATATTCTTGATTTGGGGAGCATGTACCATATTTTCAAATATATTACTGTGGAGTTAAAACACTTTGGTGGATGTGGGTGGCTTCTTGTTTCCATTCTTCCTTACGTTAAAATGTCAGCACGCTGTATTTTGAAACTCCGGCGAGGCGTTCCAATGGGGACGTGCTTGGCAGCACCTACAAATGGTGGGCTCCTTCCTGAGCTGCCGCCTTCCTTCCCAGGAGAAAGCTTTGGATCAGGGCCTTGGGGTACAAAGGAGCAGGCAAAAAGGTTCATTAGCTAAAAGCCCAACAACTCCCTCTTTCACTCAGGTATCCTCTATGTTTGCAGAAATGAGACCCACAGATCCCATGATGGCTCCTCTTGTCCGATCTTTGCTGCCATTCCAGGGCTCCCCAAACCTTACAGTTTCATCGGGACAAGAGCGGTTGGCCAGAGAATTCTGGGAGCTAAAATCTGCATGTCTTCAGGTTGCCCTGGTGGAGAAAGGCTGCTTTAAAGGCTCAGATACAATTGCAGAAGCTGCCGGATCTCAACGTCAAGGCAGAATAAGCAGGGTGAGGATGCCCCAGAGAAATGTGGTCCAGCTGTTTCTACACATTTGTCATTTATGTCCCTCAATGGCTGCAGAGAGGTTTAGGAGAGGGTAAGAAACTGAAGGGCCAAGAAGGGTACTCTAACACAGAGGTCTCCAACCTTTGCAACTTTAAGTCTGAAGGACTTCAGCTTCTAGAATGGCTGGAGAATTCTGGGAGCTAAGTCCTTCAGACTTAAAGTTGCAAAGGTTGGAGACCCCTGCTCTAACACTCACTTGCTCTTAACCATGGATTGGGACAATGCTGCAGCTTCAGACCACGTTGGGTCTGTTCAGGGCTTCACCTAACCCTGCAGGTTTATGGGCTAAATCAGTGATCTTTAGTTCGTGCTGGTGCACCATAGTGTCCTCTTTCCATACCCCATTGCCACTCAACCCTCTCCTCTACTGTGAGACCCTTTGGCTCCGAGGACCAGCTCTGGCTGCTGGAACTACCAAGCAATAGGAAGAAAAGTTTCATTTGGGTGACACGCTTCCCAAACCCAGGGGCTCAGTGGCTTCTCTGCATGACCTCCTCAGTGCCAGTGTTGTGCTGGACGTGCCAACAGCTGTCTCTGCCCTCACTCCAGAAAACAAGCACCCTTCAGTGGGTACATTTGTTGAATGGGCAGCAGACTCAGGCAGCTTTCCTGCTCATGAACAACTCTCTAGCTACATCTTTATGCTACTTGAAATAATACAGCTGGATCTCAAGGGCTCTTTCCAAAGGCTGGCCTTTACTTTACTCCAAGGGAGATGCCTTGCCAGAGGGGAAGGGGGAGCAGAAGTAAGCCAGGAAAGCCAGGAAATGTAAATTGAGCTATCTAGAGGTGGTGGGTAATGGAGAGAGACAGGGCTGAAATAAGAGGTGCTTCATACACTTAAGACAAGGGTGTCAAACTCAAGGCATGTGCGTAGATCTGGCCCATGGGGCTGCCCTGGAAACAACATAGGATTGGCTCGCGGTGCCTCTGCCAGCAAAAATGGAGCTTGGGGATCTCCGTTTTTGCTGACAGAGGGCTGCAGGAGGCCATTGCGACTGAAAAATGAGCCTGGGCAAGCCATGCACATCCTCCCCAAGCTGTTTTCACTGGCAGAGGGCTGCAGGAGCCTCGACAAGTGGTGTCAAGCTGGCCACGCCCATCCTGGCCACACACACCCCATGCCCCCCACCAAGGTCAAGCACAACCCTGATGCAGCCCTCAGTTAAATTGAGTTTGACACCCCTGGCTTAAGAAGGCTAAGCAGTGCCACACTAGATCGGACCTCTGCCTTTCAACTCCAATGGCCTCTTCTCCAGGATCTCAATGTCCTTGGGTGATCTCTGGTTGTAGCCTTTGGGAAAGCATACGCTAACTTCCCTTGTCCACTCTATCCACACCATGCATAATTTTGTATTCCATAATCATTCCTCTCCTAACTTGACCCCAAAGCCCCAAGTGATACCACCTTTCCTCATCAAGAAGCAGCTGCAGCTCCTTGACCCTCTAACTTGACCTCCTCTGAACCTTCTCCAGCTCCACTATCTCCTTTTGAGGTGGGGTAACCAGAAATGCCCTCAATCAGCCAGATACAGTCTCACCAGTGATTTGGATAAGGGCATCCTGATATGAGCATCTATTTCTGTTTTCCATACTATTTCTTATTATTCTTATCATGCTTTTTTTTAACGGCAGATGCAACCCTGTCAGCAACTTAATTGAACTGTTTACTGTTAGTCCAAACCTCCTCCTTCGCGGTTGCTGTTAGTAACGGTTACCCATTATGCATTATTCTCAGCCGAAACAGGACACGGGAATTTTGGATCAGGTAAGAATGGTGGAATTGATGATTACTGATGTCCTGGCCCCCAAGCATGAGACAGGTCTGGAGGCCTTTGATGTGTGGGGTGGTACACTACTCCTTGGGCAGATTTCAGGCTTCCATTTGATCTCATCGCATCCTCCATGGACTGTGAGTACATACAACAACCTGCGTCTTGGAAGTCTTTAAAGACTTTTGGGCACGACCGGATTGCAATGCGAATGCTCCTCTGCCAGGTGCCTCTTCCTCCTAGGAAATCAATGGGGTATGAAGCAAACTGAATACTGACCTGTGAATATGTTGGGATGGAAAGTTCCAGAACTGCTTCCTTTCTTCCATCCTTGTCTCCTGACTGCAGCATTTGGGGGGAGGTTCATTGGACTTCCTAGAAGGGGCCCCTACACTAAACAAGAGTGAGTCCACTTTCGGTCTGCCGATTGGGCTATTGGCTGAACTGACCTCCATTTTTATGGCTACCAAGCCTTCCAGAACCTCGGATATTTCGTGAACCTGTCAAATGTAAAAATGTTTTCTCCTGTTGGGCTAAAAATGTAGGAGATTTAAGGAGGCTGTGATGTCACAGCTTCGGAGACTCTGAAAGCAATTGTGTAAATGGCTCCAATGAAAGCCTGCAAGCCATATTTCCTCAAGAGAAGCTCTTCAGTTCAGTCACATCTGAATCAACTCTCCAGCCATGGCTCCTGAGGGCATTTTGTAAACCCTTAATTTGGCGTCGGCTTGGAATATAATTTCACAGCATGGGGATTTGTCAAACCTGAATAGAACCCCCCAAAACCTCCTAGGATGACATCCCTGGAATTCTCCAAAAATTGTTACTGAATTGTAATTTTCTAATTGAGTCATTAAAGGAGAAAACGATAAGAACATGAGCTAGGAATGTGCAAAGTTTGCTCTTCGGTGGACAGCATTTGGGGGGGATGTCAGATTATTCCATTTTTCTCCTTGGCCCACAAGCCATCCCAGAAGGGTTGGGATTTTGTGGTCCAGCAAAGCAGGACGTCCCATTGTTCCTTGGGACAAGGCTCTTTCCATGGAATGGTCAAGTTTGCTCACCTATTAACAATATATGATTATAATTACAATTAAGAATGAATGAAATGTCATTTTTCCATCAGCCAAAGCACAGGTATTTGCTAGAGGGCAGCAAGGATTAGCTGTAAAGCTCATCAGTTAAAAGTCCCAAATTTTTGGTACTCGGAGCTTCCCCACTTTTGACTGCACCATTTAAATGGATAAATAACTATGAGGAGAATTACTTTGGTACTATATGATGCAGTAAGAATCAGAATCATAGAGTCCTAGGGCTAGAAGGGATCTTGGAGGTCTTTGAGTCCAATCTCCTGCCTGAAGCAGGAATCCTTGTACCACTCTGGACAAACGATTGTCCAGTCCAAGAAAAGGAGACACCCAAATGACCTATTGGCCCATGCCCTCAAGAGGTCCTGAATGGACAGGCCAAACGGTTGCATTAGGAGGTCCGTTGCTGAAGTCTACTGAACCCTATTTGTGTCTCTCATGCTGAAGGACATTTGGTGGCTGACCAGAGGTAAGAGAAGCTGTGCCAAGGGCGCCATGGCCCTACATCTGGAAGCCATTCTCCTGGAAGTGCTGCCTCTAGAGCAGTGTTTCTCTTTCTTGGCAACTTGAAGAAGACAGCCAAGCTGGCTGGGGAATTCTGGGAGTTGAAGTTCACACATCTTCAAGTTGCCAAGGTTGAGAAACACTGCTGTAGAGCACTGTTTTACTGAAACGTTGCAATTATTTGATTTGTCATCTTTATAGTTGCTAGCTGCCCTTACTGTATTTGTAGAAGAAAACCCAGGAGAAGTTTTTTTTTGGGGGGGGACGGACATAATAAAGAAATGCCGTGATGCACAAGAACCACATGAAACATTCCAAGTGAGCTGTTTGCACCATCTAACAACTTTTTCACATCTCTGCTTCATCTGCACCAAAGGTTTGGCACCAAAGTGGGGAGAGATGGGAATGGAAGATTGGTGGGATCAACTGCTGAAGAAGTAGATCAGGACACAACAATTCTATTTGCAATGTTTCTCTCTGCAAGGGGGAAATCCCTTGAAAATGGTGGCAATGGTGGCTCTGGCACACCACATTTTGTGGAATGGAGCGTAAAAATGGAATAACCAGCCTCCCATTATCACCTTCACTCAAATGCTCCTGGCATTAACATGCTCCAGAATTGGGCCTGAAAAGCAATGGGAGAGAGCGGTGGGGTGGACCACGTCCATCAGCTATTGAAGCGTGGATGGCTTGCTTCCAAAAAGTCTTAGGAGAAGGACAGCTGTCGCCATTTTAGTCCCATATGATATATTTGGCTTTTGTGACACTGTGTAATGGTTGCAATTGAAAATATGTGAGTCAGCTTTTTCAAAGGTAACAGCTAATGAAGCCTGAAGCTCTTCCCCAGTGAGTCCCTCAAAGCAGGAGACATCTGTCTGGATAGGACCAGGCAGGGAGGGGAAGGCTGAGACCATCTTGGGGTAGAGCAAGATGGATTTGCTCGCCTCTCTGCCTAGATATCTGCTATTCCTTCAGCTCCTCTATAGCAGGGGTCTCCAACCTTTGCAAC
>JAPKID020006926.1:0-10454 GCA_026931265.2 Tropidonophis doriae | reverse complement strand
TATCTGTTAACTAACTGACATCCGTCTGTTGAGAAACATTCACAAAAGCTTACTTCTTTCCTTTATTTTTCTTGGCAAGTCGTGGTTGGAATTTCCACTGCTTCTGAGTTACTTGACTTTGTCTGGTAGCTCTTTCGTTTGCGTGTTGATCATCTGGCTTTACCAAAAGAGAAGTTGAGAAAGGTTCAGAAGAATCCATCTGGACATATTGCTATATTTTAAACCACAGATTTTCACATTTATCAATCAGTATATTATTAAAAAAAAATCTTAGTCCTCTTTATCATACACTGTTTAACTTGTTCTTCCTCTGTTTCAAATGTCAACGTTTGTACATTTCTGCAATTGCATGTTCATTATGAGTATACAATTGTATTTCAAATTCTGATTTTGCTGCTTATCATAAGTCTTTTTATCTATTTTGAATTTTCCTGATAATTGTAAATGGGAAAGCCACTGACAACTATATCCATCTGCTGTTAGCTGCTGTTGTGGTTTAATCTTATATTCATTTTAGTGATTTTCCAGTAATTCCTGATATATCAACCATTTTTTCTTTGCTTCCTGTTTTTCTTCTATGGAATCCTTATGCAGAGATCTACAGAGGTGTTTTGGGGAGCAACATGGGTTTATATCTATTCCATAGTCTCAATATGGCACATTTAATAAAATTATTTTAAAATCTACACTAATTTTAACTTTATTGTGCTGTGGGTGTCAACGCCATCCAAACCTAAGGTGTGACTTTATATTTATAAAAGTGTTTTGTTTGGATTAGAAGAATTGATTAGAGCATGGATTAGAAGATAAATCTCCATTGCTCTTCCCAATCCTTACATAAGATCTTTTAGTTTAGACTAGTATTTATATTTACTCAATGAATTGCTAAATTTTACGAGAATCTATGTGAGATCTTTTATGCAATTACAAGAAAAGCTGTCTTTATGATACTTACATCTTGGTGTCTTTTATGATCCAAAAAAAGTATTTAGCAAAAGTTGTACTCACTCTTGGGCAAAGCTGCACCAAAATACTTTAAATAATAGATTACAATTTATAATTCCAAGTTATGCCTGTCAATAAATGCATATACAAAAAATTGGGTTACCTAGAGATTTCCAAAAGAAAATTTAAAAGCAGAAAATTTTATTAGGTCTTGATTAACGTAGGATATCATACGCATGTAGTCCATCTCCTAATTTAGCAAAGATTAACAGAACAGATTGCAGTATGAGTAATAGATTTGTACAGTGTCCTTCCTGTTTCTCTTACTCTGTGCTTGATTATTTGAGTGGAAGGGGGCTAAGTAAGGAACTAATGAAAATGCAGCAAAAAAATTCAATAGTAAGAAAGATAATGGACAAAAATGTGCTTTAATACAATTAGTAAGTTAGTGCATAAAGGAATAAATATTTAAACTTTTAGCAGGACTAACTTTCTAGCAATGACCTTTAAATGTTATCTAGTGAGAGGATGAGAAAAAGAGTAGTGAATTTGGTTATTGGTTATCTTTGGATCCTTGTGAGTCGTATGTGGCAAATTTTCTCTGCTTTAATCCTTGTAACTGCCACTTGTTGAGATAGGCAGCTATATAAATCATATAAATAAATAAGAAATACTTCAGAACAGAAATAAAATTATGTAAATACAGTTCTGAAAATATTTGTAGCCTTAATCAGTGATAAACTCTGTTTTTTCTATTGACTAAGGCATGCCATAACAGCCATATTCTATGTGACATGTTGGCATTTGTATGCAGTAAACTAGGAATAGTAATTTAAAATGCGTGAAAAAGGTAGGAAACCACTCTCTTAAACCTTTCTAGAATGTGAACTGATAAGAGCATCAGAGTCTCCGTAGTGCAGTGATCATCAGTGGATTTCTTTGGTCCTTTGCAGTGATCAGACAAAAAAAGTAGCTTGGAGAATCGGACATTTTACTTATTTGTCCACATTCTGGTATAAAACATCTTATAGATTTACCATATGGTATGATTTTCTACATTTAAGCTTAATGGATTTGCTGCTGTTTCCTTTCTCAAACCTGGCAGCCTTGTTAATTGAGGAAACAGGCAGTGGAAAAGCCAATGCATTATTTGTCCTACCTTGGCATATGATCAGGAAAACACAGAAAGGCTGGATGGCACAGTTCCTGGTTACCGTAGTTTTATAATATCACAAATTAGTATAAGGGTTTTTTTCCTGTGTCTTGCCTTAACTTAGAATTTTGTAAGAATACTGATCATAAGTCTTTGCCCTCAGTCATTGAAGCCTTGGTCATCTCATACTTGGGCTACTGCAATGTGCTCTGCATGGGGCTACCCTTGAAGATCATTCCGAAGCTTCAACTGTTGCAGAGGATGGTGGTGTGGGCAGTCTTTGGGTTGCTAGAGTGGCCCATGTTATACCACTGTTCCATAAGCTGCCCTGGCTGCCAGTCTGCGTACAGATCAATTCAAGGTGTTGTTTGTTACTTACGACGCCCTGCATGGCATGGATCCAGATTACTTGAGGAACTGTCTCACCCCCATGGTGATAGACAGAGGAGCCAAGTTGTGGATCCCATTAGTCAAGGAATTTCAGTTGGTGGATGCAGAAGAGCCTTTCTGCCGAGGCCTCAGCCCTTTGGAATATCATGCACTGAGGTGGGATTGATTCTCGCTCTCCTGACTTTCCACAAAAGTCTGAAGACCTGGCTCTTCCAGTTGGCCTGGGGCCCCAATGGGGGAATTTCACAGTGGAGGTGGGTGATTGACTAATAGCAACTCCAACCTTCCCCTCAAATATCCTTCTCTTTTCCTCCCCATCTTTTAGTTATTTGTATTTTCTTATAATTTTATTCCGATTTATACACGTGTGTGTGTGTGTGTGTGTGTGTGTGTGTGTGTGTGTGTGTGTGTAATGGTTTTGTTTTGATGTTGTAACCCATCCAGAGTGGATGGGTCTTGCAGCAAGTTGGGCAGCAAACAAATTAAATAAATAAAAAATAATAATTCAGTAGGATATGTAATATACATATTACATGCTGAGTTAGAGATACACCTCGCATTGCCACAAAGAAGCATCTATTGATCTTAAGCTTTGGTTCATTAAATATGTTAATACAAATAGATTTAATTGTGGGTGAAAAGTGCCCCATTTGTTGACCTACTATTCATGTGCAGACTTTGGTAATATTTATGAGAAAGTAAACCCTAAAATACAGTTTCTTTTTGGTTAAACTTCTTACATTATTTGAAACACATAATTTTAGATTCTTTTCTTTTGGAAATGTTTCCTGTTCTTCCATCTTCTACTTATTTAATAGTTTTTTAAATGGTCCCTACCAATTTAGGTGACATAGACGGTGAAGATTTTACTAATGAGCAATGTATCACTGAGGTAATTTTCTTAGCACTGTGCTTGTTCATATGTATACTGAAATTTCAAAGATGTTGTTTAGTGCCCATGTATGCTAGAACTCAAAACTGTATTACTAGACTTAATATGCCAGTAATTTTGCAGCTGCTTTAAAAGCATTAAAAAATAAAAGGCCATCAGGAATCATCTGATGATGATCTATTGCGTTTATAGATGTAGACCTGTTAAATTTATAGGTGTTCTTTATATTAAAAAGATTACAGCTTCCATCATCATCAGAATGTGTAAGTGGTGACCATTACCAGTATGATCATAAATGTAGGGGGAAAATTGGTCAGATGAGTCTACATTCATGTCTAGGAATTCTCTTTTTCCTGATGAAGTGCACATAGAAGCATAAGTATCACCAATCTTCCTCTTTAGTATAATGGATTAGGTACCAATTTATCAGTACCTGAATCTTTTAATGTGGAATTAATCAGATGTTGAAGGCCAAATACTGCTAGAATTCTATGCATTATTTTGAATATGGCTAGCCATATTTTGAACTCTACATTGTATATTTTACAGGGGAAGCTTCTGGTTTGATTACAGAACATGTAAATTCAGCCATTAGTAAGTGTTGATAAAATCATATAAACTAGCCATCAAAGGCTTTATTTTCAGTAATGTCAGTACGCTAAGAGGATTTCCTATTTATTATACATTTGTGACAGTACAATGAAAAGCTCAATTATGTTTCCAGCCTAACTTTTAATATCTGCAGAATGTACTCTTTTTTTTGGCACATTTACTTTTGCCATCTGTTTAGTAATAAATTGGGTTCGATCATTTTCTGTTTTGATTTCCAAAACTCCTCTGGCTTTGTCTTAATTCTCATAGTTACCAGGCAAAAGTATCTGAAACACTCCCTTCCCTCCCTTTTTTGTAATGTAATTGTTTTTTCCCCTTTTTTTGTTTTTCTAATACGAAAGAATATTGGGAGCGTCCTGCATTTCCGGCCCAACTTTCAAACATTTTCTGTGCTAACCTCTTTTTAGTCTATGGAGCTATAGCTGATATTTAGGAGTTTTAAAAAAAAAAAAAAAAATCCTGGACAAGTTTATTTGAACAATGTAAAGTCAAAGAATCAGCAGCAAAAACAAATTTTTCTAATTCTTCTGCTTTTTCTTTGGTGTTTACCCTGGAGTTACTGTCTTCCTTAGATAAAACGATTTGATATTAAACAGTTCCTCTAATTTTACAAAGCTCTGTTTCTTTTTATGGCAACACACACTGTGCAGGAAGGTCATTATGCCGAATGGGGCGGGGGAAGCTGTCAGCATAAAAGGGAAAGTTAATGCTGCACATGTTAGCTTTGTTTATGGGGTTCCTGGAATGTGTTGAGAGTCATTCCAAGCAAGGGCTTGAAATAATTTGTTGCAATGTGCTGGATACCTACTTCATGGGGGTACTTCAACAAGAAGAATCGTTTTTGTTTAAAAGTAGAGTTGTATAAATACATTAGCCCAAAGGGTGTAGAATATTTAACAGCGTTTGCGACACAAGAAAACATACTGCATAGCTGCATCTATTTATATTTGTTCAACTTCTTATTCCTTACGGTTAAAAGGAGCATATTGATATTGCATAAAATCAGCTCCAGCTGTAAAAATAGAAAGACCGGTGCTCATGCCCATTTATTCTGCACTTTGACATAGTTAGGATTGTAGTCGAATGCTATAGTGCATGCATAATATACAGTTGTTGTTTTTTCTAATTTCCTGTGAGGACCAATGCCTATATGCAGAGATTTTCTTGGCAAGATAGGGAAATATTCCACGATGAACATTCCACCTATTGAATTGTAAACATGTGGGTGACATTCATGAATCGTTAGGAATTCTTTTGTACAGGAATAAGGCGTTGGGCTTAACAAGTTCTGCATTTGGTTATTAAATTTTGAATGACATGTAAAAGAGATGAAAAGGAAGGCAACCACCCAGGAAACATTAGAAAGGGCCATCAAAAACAAATTCCTCAGACAACTGAAGCACCTGCTTGAAGAATTGAACTCAAGAAGATGAGTTTTCTTTTTCTTTCTGTGATTGAATCTGGAAGACCAGATTCCCTTTCTATGACTTAAAAAAAAAGACTATCTCTAAGGAAAGTACTCAGTTAATTAATTTCTTTCCATTAAGGCTGACTAAACTGATATATGATTTATGTCTCATGAAGAATAAAGGGCCAGGCAGTCTTACATTTCTACTGTGCCAGTAGATAGTTTAGGCTGACTTAAATCTATGCAGTTTTTTTTTTTCATTCCTCTGAATCCCTAGCATGAAAAGGAAATTAGAAAATTACAAATCATGAAAACCTACCACTCTTACGTCACATTGCCTAGCATCCTTGACAACATGGATGATTCAGTGAGTTTGCATTCCTCTGTCTTTAATAATTGCAGCTTGTGAATGAGCGACAGTTTTTTTTATAAGTGTAAGTTCTTCGACGTGCATTTTCTCTGTTGAAGTGCATAAAGATTGGGAACATTTATCACCTCCCCAGAGAATTGCACTGTCAGGGTTCCGAGTAACACCCCCAACGAAAGAAGACTCTGAGGCTTGAAGTTCCTCAAAGTTCAATTTTGTTAGAGATGTCATATTGGTACATCTAGGAAAACCTGAATTTGAAAGCTTCCAGGTTTTACCCACCCAAGTGGGAAAAGTCCTGCCCCTACCCAGAACCCACATGTCCATCACACGGCCCAATCAGACACCATTCCAACTGGAGATGCCTCCCAGTCATACTCCTCCAGGTGCAGGGCAAGATGTCCTTGACTCTGAGAAAGGAATGTCGTTATGACTATATATCTCCCATACTCCACATTTTCCCACAGCAGTGAATGTGGCAGGCCTGAAGGCCCAATGCAAAATATGGCTTCCAGGCCTGACATGCACTGGACATTTTTATACAGGTAATCCTCGACTTAAAACCACAATTGAACCCACAATATATGTTGTTAAGACCTTTGTTCAGTGAGGTTTGCCCAATTTTATGGCATTCCTTGCCAGAGTTGTTAAGTGAATCATTGCAGTTGATAAGTTGGCAACATGGTTGTTATGGGAATCTGGCTTCCCCATTTAGTTTGCTTGTCAAAAGGTTGCAAAGGGGGACTCTGGGACCTTGGGACGATCATAAGTATGACCACAACGATCATAAGTATGAACCAGTTACCAAACATTTTAATTTTGACCACATGATGATGGGTATGCTACAAAGGTCATGTGTGAAAATGGTCATGTTACTTTTTTCAGTGCTGTTATAAATTTGAACAGTCACTAAATGAACTGTTGTAAGTCAAGGACTACCTGTACAGTGGCAGTGTTTTCATATGGCTTAGAATCTTTCAAGGCGAAATGCTCATGACTGTTTTGTTGAAGTTATGATGGCTGAAGAAGTAAGAAAGTAGGAGGGATTAGCCCAAGTAAGTGTTCATACATCATGGACTATATATGATATCATGGAGAAAAGAGAAGCATAAAAGATAATTTGTTGAACATTGCTACTTTGAATCTTGGAATCTCCCATGCTTGTTAATTGTGGGGTTTAACTATGGATTCTTCCCTAGTTTGTTTTAGAACCCTAAAATCCTCTTACTTCGGTCTGTTAAGTCTCGAGAAAAATACGTCCACAGAAATATCTGAGAGTGTACATGTTAGCAGTCTGTCTTCCTGTATACTGGGTCAGATTCCAAAAAAATAACAAGTGTGATGCAATTAACCACAAATCCTTATAAAAGCAGATGGTGTGATTCAATAAACTATTACGCAGAGGATAAAATCATAACAACATTTTCAGTTTGTTGGTAACTACAGAGTACTATAATAACACCAATTCAAATATTACAGTGTATAATGATGGTACTTTAAGAATTATAAATGTGGGCAGCACTAGGAACAGCAACATTTTTGCCATTATGAAACTTATATAGAACTCAAAAAGATTAAAAAGGAAGTATTTGGAATTCACATGCTATCTCCAGTATCGGGTTTACATCCTTTAGGTACTTTAAGGGATGTTTTCATATAAATCTAGAATTTTTGATGAATAATAGAAATCAAATACCAGAAATAAATATAGTGTGTCTACCGAAATCACTATTTATGCTGATCATGTCAATAAATTACTATTTATGCTTGATCAATTATACATAGGAATGACAATGGCAAACCATCTGAAACAAAAAATTATAAATTTACTAAGTCATGCAAGCCATGTAAGAAGTATAGTCTGAAAAAAAGTCAAATAGATTTAAAAAAAATATTAACATAATCTTTTGGGAAACTAGATTTATGAGTGAGGAAATATGATGTCCTGATAAGTCAGTTCACTTAGTTAATAAATAAAAAGGAAATGTTAATAAATATAAATACCCCAGATTATCATTGATTGTTTTTTTTATTCCTTGTTAAAAGAGTAAAATGTTCCAGTCACATTCTGTAGCATTTCCACTTACTTTTAATCAAAGTCCTTACGTTTAGACCCTCACAGTTCTGTGTTTTGTCTTCCTGCTGCCTATCAATGTGCTATTTTTCCTCAGGATACCAACATGGTTAATAAAATTGTTAATACTCTGAACATTTTAAATACTGAGATTGATACTGAAGTGGTATATTAAAATGGTATATAAATTTATGAGGTATATAAATAAATGATGAAATTATCACATTGTATTAATAGTTGCACAAGATCTCCTTGCAAGCATAATCTTAATCTTAGTTTCATTTAATTACATTACCATTTTACTGATTTAACTTCACAAACTCATTGCTTCATTATTTGTGGATTAAGTTGGAAGAAGGAGCACATCAATGAGAAGTTTTATTGTAACAATTTTTGGGTGCCTGCGTTACAAGAAAGAAGGACCCAAACAATAGAAAAATATATTTTTATGTATAGGAGGAAGGGTTACAGGGTGAAACGTCCTAGGCATCTGATTTCCTAGCAAGTAAGGGGAAATGGGATCAGTTAAATGATTCAGGAATTAGGAGAGTCTATATTGAAATTGCTTGGAGAAATTTCAGTATGCTGATTCTACCATTTCCAGGACTGGATGTAAGGAAGATTTAAGGCATCTCTTGTTGAAAATGAAATACAGCGTGCAAAAGTACTGCTCAACATTGAGAAAACTAAGACTACAACAACAGGCAAAGCCAACCCAATGTTAACAATCATGTAAGAAGTTACAGGCTATCCATAAACACAAAAATACCTAGAGGTGGTAACCTCTGTTATTTGGGAGAAATACTGTTATATATCACAGCGTATTAAAATGCACAGACATCAATCTGCCACCATAAGTATCAAGGTCATGGTTTTTCCAGTTTGATATGTATGTGAAAATTGGACCATTAGAAAGGCTGAATGAAGAAAAATTGATATAAACTGTTCAAAAGAAACAGATCTAACAAAAGTGGAGCTGGAGCTGCATTATATATAAGAGACCACTATAACTTTACAGAAATGCATAAAAACAAGGTTGGAAGCCTCCTAGAATGCATATGGGTTAATATAAAAGGAAAAAAAGAATGATATTGTCCTAGGGGTGTACTGCAGGCCATCCAACCAAGCAGAAAAAATAGATAAACTTTTTCCTAACCAGTTAACAAATGTATGTAGGAAACACATCACAGTCATAATGGGGGATTTTAACTACCCTGATATCAATTGGGAGACAACCTCTGCTTCATGTGAGATAGAACAGGTTCCTGACTAACCTAGCTGACAACTTTCTCATCCAAAAGTAAGAGGAAGGAAATGGAAGAACAACTATCCTGGGCCTAATTCTTACTAATAGAAGAAATGATAAAAAGGTATTGATATTGCAGGAATTTAGGGGCAGAGTGACCATGTCATACTGGAATTCAATATAATGCAGACTCTCAAACCGGTTTCTTAGACTTTAAAAGAGCTGATTTCAATCAACAGACAGAGCTTGGGAAGGATTCCATGGATGAAAATCTTAAAGGGGAAAACAACTCAAGAAGCTTGGGAACTCTAAAAATATGATTATAAAAGCCAGTTTCACACAATATCAAAGAAAAAAAACAAGAAATCCAAGAGTAAATCAGCATGGTTGTACAAAGAACTCTCTGATAATCTGAAAGATAAAAAGGATAAGAATAAAACATTGAAGGTAGAACACATAGCTAAGGCAGAATATACATAGAATAAAACATTGAATCTAAGCCTCATAATGAACTAAGATTTGTGAGAAATGTCAAAAAAATATATATTTTCAACATATAAAAAATAAGGAAAAAAAATCAAAGAAACAATTGGTCCGCTAAACACAGAAAGAAGTAAGCACTGGGGTATACCAAGGTTTTGTCTTAGGGCCAATATTAGATGAAAGAATAGAAGGGGAACTCATCACATTTGGAGATGACATCAAGCTAGCAGAACAGCCAACACCCCAGAAGATAATGCTCAAGATCCATCTGGAATCCAGAGTTGAACACTGAGCCATATCTAACAAAATCAAATTCAGTGTAGAGCAAAGCAAGGTTTTACACTTAGGCAGGAAAATTAAATCAAAATCAGGTACAGGTTAGGTGAAACTTGACTCAATAGCAGTAAATGCGAGAGGGATCTATAGAGAATCATTTACATATGTGCCAAAAAAATCACTGTAATGCTAGGCTGCATTAACTTAAGAGAGAATCAGGTTTTGGCCACTATGATGTAAAAAAAAAAAGACACTGAGATTATGGAAAGAATGCAGAGAAGAACAACAAAGATGATTAGGGAACTGAAGGCTAAAATATGAAGAATGGTTGTAGGAATTGGGTATGTCTAGTCTAGTGAAAATTAGATTAAATTTTGGATTAAATTAGATTAAAGTTGGATTAAATTTTAAAAATTAAAATCTGAAAAACAAATTGAAAGAATATCTTAATAATACCCTTGTAGGTGTTTCACTTAGGATATGGATTCTTTAGTTATTTCAATTGTTTATGAAAGACTGGTAAAATGGACATTGCATACAACGTACCAACGAAGAGGACACACACACACCACATATACAGTACATATATACCCACATATTCAAAATTT
>JAPKID020006925.1:0-10454 GCA_026931265.2 Tropidonophis doriae | reverse complement strand
CCTTTAAAATATTTCTCTGTAATCCCTATTACCCTTTCCTTGATATAAAATTGCAAAAACCAATAAAACTTTTTTTTTTGGAGAATAGATTTTATAATTAGAAAATAAAAATCCAAAACATAGAATTTTAGAGCCCGGATCTTCCATCCCTGTTTGAAATTCTGCATGGTCCTGTGCAAGCCACTCAATGACACACTTCAAAGAACTCTTCAAGTCTCAGGCATTTGGGGAGGGGGTGCATATATGTATAGTCAACAGTAAGTTATCTTGCCTATTTCTATCCTGTCAAGCAGGTTATGTTTTATTTATATCACCTGCAAAGCTGCTTTAAAATCTTTAAAAATATTCTGTTTAAGAAGGGTCTTTGAAGCCTTTTAACATAAAATATTCTCTTTTCTGTACTTTAAACATATGTATATACAGACAAAGAATACTAACAGAGCATTTATCTCCCCCAGTAGCTTTTTCTTATTTTGGATACCTTCTTTTTCATAGTAATTTTATTAAAGATTATAATTACAAAAGTAAAAGTAATACAAAATTAAAAAATAATGGAAGAGAAAAAGGAAAGGGTCGACAGTCCAGAAAAGAGAGAGAGAGAAAAGAGAAATTAAAAAAAAATAAGAATACAGTGTGTGTATGTGTATCAGGAGTGGGTTCTGGCCGGCTTTACTGCTGGCTTGTTCGTGTGCATGCTGCACATGTGCACAGTTCAGTTAAATTGTTCTGCTCATGTGCCAAACTAAAAAAAACAAGATGGCAACAGCAATGGCGGTGACCAGGAAATCAATTGGGGGGGGGAGGGTGGCAGGCCTGTGTTGCTGCCAGTTCCAGCAATCCAGGCCACCATACCAATACCAATTCGGCCAAACCAGGCCAAACTGGTAGGGACCCACATCTGGTAGGTAGTTAGGTATGTAGGTAGGTACGTAGATAGGTACGTAGGTACGTAGGTAGGTAGGTATATAGACTTCCCATCTTTATCACAAAGGCATTTCATATATTCAACTAAAAGAAAATTTACATTTTATTCAAGTGAAATACCAGATTACTTCAAGTTTATTGTGTTATATTAATATCCAATTAATCATCAGTTTCAAGAATTTTCCCACAGGAAGGATTCAACTAATTGCAAAATATTATTTCACATTGAATGACAAGCTAAACATCTTCAAAGGAAAAAAAAACACAAGAAAGTCCAATTGTCTCCTGAAAAAAGCACCTTTGTGACAACCTTGACCTGGATGACTGAGAATCTCTATAGACTTTTAGCTTTGCAATTTGGGATGAAGACCCAAATTGCAAATGGTGTGAGAGTAGGAGTGGACTTCCAGAGGTGGACTCTGGAAGTCCAGTGGACTTGCACACTACAGGAATTAGGAGCACTACTCAGATGACCCTGAGGACACAGATAAACTTCCAAGTGTTTCAGCACCCTCTAAAACAGCGGTTCTCAACCTGTGGGTTGGGACCCCTTTGGGAGTCGAACGTCCCTTTCACAGGGGTTGCCTAAGACCATTGGAAAACACATATTTTCAATGGTCTTAGTAACCGAGACACCAATTTTATGGTTGGGGGTCACCACAACCTGAGGAACTGTATTAAAGGGTCACGGCATTGGGAAGGTTGACAACCATTGCTCTAAAAGGATGCAAATGACCAGCTGTCTGCAAGGAATATAAATCCTTCCATTTCCCACCATCCAGTCAGAACTGAAGAAGCTTCTTGGGCGAGAAGCAAAATGTCTTGAAAGAAAAAACAAGAAAGTCCCGTCGCCTCCTGAAAAAGCACCTTTGGGACAACCATGATCTGAATGACTGAGAATTTACAGAGTTATTGTGATGGGAGGGGAATCTCCTAAAGTGCCTGTTAATATTATTCTAGCCTTGAGTTAAGTTGTTTCAAATCATAGTCCACCATGATAGTCTTGATCTTCCATGTAAACTGACAAGAATCAGGGGAAGCAATTTTTCTCCAGCTTTGGAACGTCACCAAAGGTTCTATCAGACAAACCTGTCGTGGCTGGTTTCCTACATCTTAAGATTTCCACCAGCAGGTCTTGGAGACACAGTTTAGAAGAAACCTTATATTCGTAGAAGTTTTATATTGTATGAGCAGCCTCATTGTTACATGTTTTAATAGAAGTATGGATCAAATGTATTACTATTTACATGATCTTCCTGTTAAAGAGCTTGATGAAATACCCAACAAGCACCACACAGTCCTACAATTTACTTAATTAAAAATGTCCAGTAAAAATAAAAACAAATCTAGAAAAGTATAGTTGTCAAACCATACTTAGAATGATTTGACAGAATTATTATCATCAGATGAAAATATATTTCTAGTTGTTGTTTATAATATGATACTGAGTAATTAACCACATTTCCTGTGAGGATTTTTCAAATTGAGATTCAAATGTTTAAAAGACTTTAGGTTTAATCAGCACTGAACAGGTTGAAGCTAGATTTTTGAGAAACTACTGGAAGATTATCTCTTATTTGGGCTTATGTCATATTTTTTTTCAAGTACATAGCTACTTTTTTATTTCGTGATTTATGGGCAACCAATGCTGTATATATACTGTAATATTGTAAGATTGGGACTATATCAGTGGTGGGTTTCAAAAATTTTAGAACCCCCTCTGTAGGCGTGGCCTGCTTTGTGGAAGTGGCTTGCTGGCCATGTGACTGGGTGGGAGTGGCTTGGCAGCCATGTGGCTGGGTGGGCGTGGCCAACTTGTAAAATGTGGTGAAGCTCATTTAACAATGCTCTTGCTCGGCAACCAAATGTTGGCTCAGAAACTCTGGCATTTGAAGCAGGCAAGACTTAAAGCTGTCAAGTTACACGACCCTTGCACCCCTAATCCTTCAGAAAAAAAACCCCAGGGGTGTTCAAACTCGACAGCTTTAAGACTTGTGGACTTCAACTCCCAGAATTTCTCCTCTCGCTCTTCATCTTGATGATGCGCGGACGGGCGGGGGGAGGGAGCTGGAACCGGTTCTAAACGGCACTGTAGATTTGTGGAACCTCTTCTATAGAAGAGGTTAGAACTCGCAGGAACCCACCCCTGTTTAATTCCCAGAATTCCTCAGTCAGCATGATGTCGTGGGAAATTCTGGGAGATTGAAGTTCACTCAACTAAAAGTTTCTGCAGTTGGGAAACATAGCCATAAAAGAAGACATGAAATATATTAAAATGTTCTTTCTGCAGCTGTGGGAGGTGCCCATGCACTCCTGTGGTCAAAAAAAAAAAAAGTCCAATGAAGATTAAGACCAAAGCTTGATGTTGGCTTATTTTTTGGTTAAAATTCTACTTCCCCTTCTCTATCTTGCCTGACAATTTTCAGTCTAAGTGGCACAGGCACTTAGAGAGGAAATTAGGCTTGTATACTTGTTCCCTAATCTCTTAGGGATATGAGAATGCGAAACAGATGTTCAGATAACTTTTTTTTTTAAATACTGAAAGGCAATTGAAACTCATTGTCACATATCAAGTTTCTGTGAGAATTTCAGAATGTTTTCAATACCACCAGTTAGCTGGATAATTTTCTGAGCTTGAAAGGACATGGAGTTTTTGCATTTTCACCAGTTTGTTTTAACACGCTCTTCTTTCATTGCTGCAGGGAAGATATATCAGCCTTCTCCTTTGCCTCTGTGGATCAGGGAAAGTCATAGAACGAGTCACATCTCTTGCCTAGTTCAGTTCATCCTTTGGTCCTCTTTGTTCCCTTTTAAACGAACAGACCAGGTGGGCCTGATGAGTTATATATCTATTTATTTTAGCAGAAATGAAACCATCAATTAGCCACAAAAAGAAAAAAAATAATGCACTACAGAGCTGGAGACCCTGGATTCTGATAATTATTTAATTACGTTCTTTAAGCAATGGTGACATTTAATGCAAGCAATCAGAGAGCTGGATGGAGGATCGTTCCCTTGCCAATTAGCCCAACTGTGTTTTTGCGTGCTCGTTTTTTAAAAATTATTTGATAGCTGCCCCCCCACCCACACTAAATCCAAGTCATAAAAGCTAATAAAATAATAATACAGGGGGTGAAGGGTGGACCTGTCATTCTCCAATACCCTTCAGAAAAACTCTGTGTTAAATCATTTCTGGAAGACCGGCAGAAAAATCCTAGCCTAATCCAAATACATTACCTGAAATAAAAACAACATTGTTAGCAAAACATTTATTTGTATGATTGTAATTCTATATAAAAATAACATAATTTTCAATTTATCCCAACTTTTAACCTATTCCATGTTTTAACATATTTATTCTGAAACAGTACATTTTTATTATGAATTAAGGCGAATATACATGTCCCAGAATAATGTTGCAGGATGCAATCGGGGTGAGTCCCTGGGACCAGAGGTTTTGTCTTTTGAATTTTTGGACTCTTTGCTGGAGCCCAGCTTCAGGGAATATCTCTCTAGCAGAGTGTGCGCTTTGGGCTAAATGTCTATGGAGATTCTCAGTCATCCAGGTCATGGTTGTCCCACAGGTGCTTTTTTAAAGAGGCAACTGGACTTTCTGGTTTTTCTTTGAAGCTGTTTGTCTTCAAAGTGTGCTTCAGGCTGTTCTGTGTGTGATATTTATATGACACCTGTTGCATTTGACTTTTTAGATGTTGACTGGAGATTGATGGCTGACTATTAAGTCATTGGCTGTTGTTTGCTTGTGCTGCTAAGCCCTCACCTCTTAAGTGCTTAATAACCTGGTGGTAAATCAGCATTCATATTAACTGAGGGGCTCATTTCCCAAACTTCAATCACTTCCCTGGCTGTTTTTGTGCTTGCTCGTCCAACAACCTTAGTAATTGCAAAATTGAATGTCAATTTTTTATTTGACAAGATGATTTTATTTGACAAGATGATTTTTTCTTTTCAATTTTAAAACCAGTTTTTACCATCATCAATTCTTGGTCTTGTACCCTCATCTCATGTGACCAAAGAGTGAGCTACTATATTTTGAACCCCTTTTGGGAAGGATTTTAAATGACATCTCAGTGTAGAATAAATTGCAGTAATGGATTACAAAACATTGTATTAGGTAAGACAAGTAACTTTCCCTCTTCAAAAGTACTTTGGCAGTTCAAATAAACTGTCAGATGAGCAATAAAACATTTAGATCCAAATAATGTTGATTAGAGAACCAAGTTATAAGAACACAGTTCTGCAAAGTAAGGCTGTATAAGCTAAACCTATAAAAGTAGCTCATTACAAAAACTATCTTCATGAAATACTATCTCTTTGATTCCCTCAAAATATACAATTGTCTCTGTAACATTGACCTCATTACACACACACACACACATTCAAATTTGCATAAATCTACGTAGAGCAGTTGCATCCCAGCTCCTTTAAGCTTGTTCCTACAGGCTATGATATCATAGTAAATAATTTGTGTATCAGAGTATGTCTGATATTTTTTACTTTAAAAATACCACAATTCTCTAGGGCAATGCTTCTCAAACTTGGCAACTTTAAATGTGTGGACTTCAACTCCCCAAAATCCCTAGCCACCACACTGTTCTAGAAAGTTCTCCTATAGTAATGCAGACAAGGAATGATAAAAAGTTCTACTCCCTACTCCCAATTTTAGAATAAGTTTATTGGGCTGCACACCAAAAAACGTGCATCACAGACAATATGTTGTTGGACAGTTACTGCAATGATGGCTAATAGATTTCTGAAGATATTTACATACATATATACATAGATTTATATTCTGTGAGGTATGTATCGATCATGTTGGTTGGTTGCTTGTTTATTTATGAGTTATGTTTATGTCTTTGATTGCATGTTCAAGAATCATAATGAATATTTAACTATGTCATGGAGCAACCTTATTGATCAGAAACCATAATTTACAGATTATAAAGGCCGTCTTATGTCATATTAAGCATAATGTGGTTTATCTTTCAGTTAGCAAAGCATAGCAACTAAATTTTCAAACAATATGTTTATACAATGATTCTTTAGATGACTAGTAAAAAAAATTGGGTTTGATAAAAAAAATAATAGAATATGTATCGTATCTAGAATGCTTTACTTATTTACAAAGCTCAGGATCTTAATTCCTATGGAAATCTATTTAATACTAGCCATTTATGAATAGGTTTATACAAGGATTATTCAAATGACTACTGAAAAAATCTAGATTGGATGAAAATCATAGAAAGCGTATCATATCTAGAATATTTTACGTATTTCCAAAGTTTAGGATCTTAAATTCTTTAGAAATGTATGGATCTGAGTGGTGTGATGGGTTTGATGTGAAGATGCTCACCACCCACTCAGAAGGTTGAAAGTTCTATCCTAGGAAGATCAGACGTTTCTCTATCAAGGCACAAAGAGAAATTATATGCTGTGAACACTGCATAGGTATCAGAAAGGGCTTCCAGCCAGTAAACGTTAAGTTCCATTCAGTTTCCCCAATTCTATCACAACAGAAGGGATTAGAGGATCATAAAGCAAAACCTAACTATTTATGGTTCTGTTCATAAAAAAAACAGAATATCCTCTTTGAAAGTAAGGCATGGAAATAAATAAAATTGAATGCATATGTATCAGGATTGATTATTTTCTGGACCTTTGTGGATCAAGGTAGCGAGGTCCTTCCATTCCTGTCATTTTACGAATGACATGACCTATCTTTGCCCTATTTGAACTAACTATCCACCTTTTTTCTGGCTAGCAGACTAATAATCAGTTACTAAATTCTAATCTGATAATTCTACCTCCACTGTATAATTCTTGCTGTGTCTTTAATCAGTTCATGGAGTCTGGGTGGACTTAATCTGCATATGTAATTATGTTTGTTTTATTGTAATTGTCTCCAGCCTGGAAAGAGTTTAAAGGCTATGCTAACAGTGAAATTTTTGGAGCTTCTTACTTTTCTTATGAAGTTGCACAACTTTTATTATACTTAAATTATGTCCTTTTAAGTTTCTGTCCTCTTTTGTTTTCTGTGCTACAAATATCCATGGATGAAATTAGTTAGGCCTGCTCCTTTTAACGTTGACATTCTATGGTTGGGTAATTTTAACTACTCATTTAACAATGGCAGACAATTTGCTTTGTTATACAGTTTAAGATTTGGGGGTCCAAGACCCATCTATCTTTTAAAACTTGTAACATTTTAAACTGAACTCTGGATTCTGCTCCATACAAAGTTGCTGACCTTTTCTTGTCATTTTTATGAAGGGAGATTGAAATGGTCACCATTTGAAGCAGTAATTTGTCTTGGGCAGTGCATTTGGTTGGAAGATCGCAATTCACCCTAGCCAGGAATTTCTCCACTTTTCAAGATCTCATTTGACTCTTTGCCATCATTTAGCATAGTTATTTGGATATATTTCTTTATTATTTCCCATCGAATGCAAACCAACATATTTTACCCACTGGGTTATCTGACAGCCAGAATCTACCCACAAGAGATTTCCTTCTCTTTGTGTTTAGTAACTTATAATTAAGCTTGGTTCCTGCCATTGATTTTTCATTCATAAAATTTCCAAAGGTCTTGATTGTCTTCATCAACTTTGTGGTTTAATACTACATTATCTGCATAATAGTTAAGCTTATATTCCTGCCTATTGATTTCTTTCCCAACTTGGATCTTTTCTGTCAATATTACTAAAACAATGTCACATTCCAATCTTGACTATAGCAATTTGTCTCTTTTCTTTTTTGCTGATCTTCTCTATGTTTTTTCCCCCTGAGTTAATAGGCTAAAAAAGTTTCTTTGTGTATTTGCATATGATGTGAAAATTATTCGGGTAACAAATTTTATTATTTTTCTGTAATTCAATGCTTTCTAATAAACTTGGTTGCTGCTTGGTTTCTTGCAAGTCTTTCATCAGTAGTCTTTTGGTGTTACTTTAATACTTTTGTTCCAGTTATCTTATTTTAGCACATAATTGACCTTCCTCTTTATTGTTTTGCTAATAATTTGTCAGAATTAACCTCATCATTCTGAAGTGCATATGAAATTGTGTTCCAAGAAATTATATTAAGGGGAATAAAAGCCTTGAAAAGTTTCCTTTGCTTTGAAACCTGTGACCCAATAGCATATAGTTGCTTACAGTATTAAATCATAGAAAAGGATTTTAAGGAAATGGAGACCCTTCATTGAAAAACCTACAGGAAATAGTAATATTATAACATAGCTACAAAAATCTTTTCTTTTTGGCTTATATAACTTACTTTGAACTGGTTTCATGCTATTTATGCACTCCTAGCTACTGCTAGGCAGATTGTAAAAGAAAACTACAAGTTCTTCCTCTCATTTACTGGTCTTTGATATCAAGAGGAAGGTTGACCCAAGAAATTTTAGAGTTGGGAGCAGATGAGATAAAGCTTCTTGTATTGACAATATCTTTTTTCAGACTCCCCAATGGATACCATCATTTATCATATCAAAGGATAAAGTCTTACATAATCTTTAAGCTGAGACCCACAACAGGAAAAGAAAACTGGGTCAACAGTGTGTTAAATTTTATTTAAGTTATTTTTACTTACATTATGTAAATTAAACTCCAAATTTTTAAATAATGCCCTTTCCTTCAAACGGAAGGGACTTCTGCAAACTATATGGCTCTATAGAAGCTACATGTAGACTAAAGTCACACCTCTATGAGGGATGAAATGGCCCATGCAGCTTTACATTGGTATATGTTCTTCACCTTTTATGATTTCACCTTCTAGAATATATTTGCTCGCTGCTTATTCAGAACAACTGGTTCAAGTACAACAAGGATTACCCTGGGTGCATCATAGGACAGAGCACAGAAGAACCATTAAAAACTTAAAATTGGTATGTTTCAAGAACAAAACCCTGGTTGCTCCAATTCTTTCTCAATCTTGTACAGCTAGTTTGATACTAAGGAAAATGAAAGAAATTTGCATAAACCTGACTTAGTGACAAGAATCAGAAAGTTGAGAGTGAAAGATCAAGAAGGAGCTTGTTTTTTACATTCCCAGAATTCATCTGGGAAATAAGGACCTCATTTTGTTTAATTGTAGGATTAGCCGGCAATTTTAGAGATTGCCGCCATACTAATTGGGGTTTTAGGTAAAAGATATTGGCAGTAGCAGCCAAAAGTGCTGACTTATATTAGATTGGGCTACCTAGCACTTTACGGCTATCTGAAATTTTATTCAAATGATAAACCGATAAATAGACAAATGAAGTTATCTGAATTACGGTTCACTGAATTAATACAATTGTCGAAGAACAGTTGAACATAGCTCCCCAGATGTATGCAATATTTGTGCAGTGTATGGTCATAACTACAGAAGATGTGTTGTGCTACTCAATGCAAGGATTTTTCCAAGACAAGAAGAAAAACCACAACAAAACATGTCTTCTGCCACTAACTCTTGCCATATTTTGTTCCACATATAGGAACTGACTTTCTGAACAGCATGTTCTTATATAATTTAAGCCATGTTTAGTAGTTGTCAGTATTCTTGTAATAGAATATAGAAAATTAACTAATGCAAGGCACATTAATGATGTACAAACAGCAATTCTCATTAATACTGTAGCAGGAAGGTTGCACCAACTCTCCCTCCTAGAGGAATGAAAGATTTTAAGAAATATTAAAAAAGCAGAATATTATGTTTCCATGGATAAGAAAAGCAGAAACATATCTGAAAGATAAAGCAGGCCCCTGAAGCTCCCTGCCTCCCCTTCAGCTCCAGGGTGATGGGATTAAGATATGGCCTTCAGGACATGATAGGATTAGTCTTCTACCTATCTCACCACATGGGACCTGGGAAGATTACATCATCCAGCAAAGCTCAACCAAGCCTGGGACACAGAGAGCCTACAAAGTTAGCTAACACCCCACCTCTGTGAGTCTGACAGCCAATGGGATACATTTCTTGTACAGGAACAGGAAACTCTAAGGTAGTGCCCAAGAGAGTGTATACATATATCCCCCTCTCCGCTCCATATGCTTTTTGTCCAGGACCTCAAACCATGTGGTCACGTCCTCCATTAGACCATCTTTCCAAATAGCGTCCATGTTTCCAGTGTCTTTCTCCCCACTTGGAACTGAACCCAGAAGGATATTTCTTCCAACAATACCCATGCCAGAAAAGTAATAGAATTAAAAATAATTCTTCTCACCTGATAAATAACATAAATAGAGACTCTAACACTTCTATTGTTGTTGTTTTTTTCTCACTGGAATTGCTTCCAATTGTGCTTTTTTTTTTCTTCCACCTTTTTAGACATATATCCACTCATATTGAACTCTTGCTTTCCTTGCTTCAGAAAGGCTCCTCTGGCTCTTATCCTTGCTGCCTTGATGGATGCAACCGAGTGTTCTTTCCACAAAAGGCCTTTGTTGAACTCAACTGTACTGTAGCAGAAAAAGAAAGCACTAGGCTTGGACTTTCCAGTGTCAGGAGAAGTTTATTTATGGCATGCCATTGTTCAG
>JAPKID020006924.1:0-10454 GCA_026931265.2 Tropidonophis doriae | reverse complement strand
GGAGGAGGCCCTCTCTGTGTGAGCGTATAGGTCTAAGGGAAGTATGAGGCAGGAGACGGTCACGCAGGTAACTAGGCAGCATGCAACCATGCAGCATATTACTGGCAGCATATTACTGGCTACCAGTAAAACCATGCCAAAGTTCATTAATGGCTATGCATTTACATTTAGATGGTTTCCTAATTCAGCCATTTTTGGATGGAAAAGACAAGGGTGTTTGAAAGATTTATTTGTCTCTCAGTGAAATCCAGACTTATAAAATTGAAACAGAACTTCTGTTGATGACTGGAACAGCACATTAAGAAGATAATAGCGCTTACTTGTTCAATCAACATGACACAAACTTAATTTTTTACAGGAAATCCCATGAGTTTTCTTTTTTGCTTTTTTCCTTCTTCATACCCCATAAAGATCTCTAGGATAAATCAGGTCTGACTCTACTCAGTTTCTGATCCCACATTAGATCAGCCAGGTGTAATACCTGTATTTAATTTTCATAAAAGACATTGCTTACCAATATGCAAACTTCAATTGTTGTCTGTTTCAAAGTTGATATAATAACCAATTATACTAGAAGAATTTGGCAATGATATGCAACAAATGAAAGCTCCATATTATAATAAAGCCAAATTAACCCAAGAAAATATGTGAAGGCTTACTATAAAATAGAGAAGCAGAAATGTCAGGGTATTAGGTGATAGTGTATCTGATCCACCAATTCAAACAAAGCTGACTACCGATGAATTATTGACAGTGAACATTTTATCCACTTCATTCTGTAACAAGAGCTTACTCTCGTAAACTCTTCATAAATAAGAATAGAACTTCAGATCTAAGCAACAGAATGAAGATAAAAGCAAAGGGTCAGATTGTTTGTAGAAGGTATAATGTGCCTGGCAGAGATGAATTCGGATGAGTGGGATACACATTGGGCAGGTCAGATATACAGGGAGAAAAAAATACACAAATTGGTGTCTTAGTTATATAAGTAGCCAACATAAGAAATTACTATATCAAAAGGCACTTTCATCCTCCATGTTGTATAAGTGGAAGTACAGGTTCTTAAAGCACATATTAGGAATAACCTTATGCTCAGGATAGGGAGAATCAACTAGTTGTTGACATTTCATTGGAAATCCAAAGGACCAGTAACTGGTCCTTTCTGCATGCCATACCACTACTATTCTCTTTTGCCATACTGGGCAACCTCCCCCCCGCCCAATCCTGTAAAAACTAATCCCTCCATCGTCCCCACCATCCTGCGGGAACTGATGAAGCTTCTTGGACGAGAAGTGAAATGTTTTCTTCTTTCTCAAGTAAAAAACATCCAGTTGCCTTTGGGGAGGAAAAGTACCTTTGAGACTATACCGGCTAAATCCATTCCTACATGTGATCTAAAGAGCAAGAACAGCTCCAGAGGACCAAATGATACATGCAAACAAGTTGTTGACTGCATTCAGCCATTGGTCTCCAAAGGCCTTGTTCTATTTCTAAAGGTTCATCATGAATTTGTGTAGTTTTGATGAGTGTGTTCCAAGTGACATGCATTTCTGCTCACTTTAGATAACTCTTCCTGTCTGCTTTTTCCTGGCCAGGTCTTCTCTACGCTATTTATTGCTATTTGGTATTTTACCCCAAAGAGAAAACAGCATTATGCTTGATTAATGTTCAGTTTTTAAATTACTATTCTATACAGTACCTGATAGCTGCCAGTGCTTAGATTATACAGTCATTTATTTTGCAGTTCCAAGGTCTCCTTTACAACTTCCCTGATTCTATGTCCTCGTCATATAATGAGTCTATTTCATAGGTATTAACTACCATCAATTGACACCAGGGAATTTACATAGCTACCTTCACAGTTTCACCTTGCCCCAAATAAAATGGGATTGTGGGAAAGGACTACAGGGAGGATATGTAATACCTATTAATTCCATAGAGCCCCAGGTTGTTTTTTCCGTGCGAGATACAGAGGCATAACTTTTCCTCTGCAGGTTACATCTTTCAAAGGGTTCTTTCTAGGAATTAAAATGTGCCATTAAATTGGGGAAATGTAACAGTCATATGTCTGCAGCAATAGCAGCAGGTGGCTGTAGTTCAAATCTCTTTTTATGCCTGATTGACTCCATCAGGAATTATCAGCCTGCTGCTTTGACTTTCCAGATTTCATCTCCCTCTGCGCAGAGGAATGATAATGTATCTATTTCCTCACCAGACTGGAATGAAGGCAGGGAGGTTGAACCCAAAAGCTCTCAGCACATAGAAAAAGTCCTATGAAATAAAAAAAAAGTAATAACCATGATTATAAATATTTGAGCACCAACACTGCTTCTAATTACAAGTGATATTGGCAACTACTCTTTGTAATGGGTTGCAGCTCTTTTGAGAGAAGATGAGCTTTTTACAGGTGACTTACGATGACAACGGACCCCCAAAATTCTGGCGTTGAGACATTGGTTAAGTGAGTTTTGCTCCATTTTATGACCTTTCTTGCCACAGTTATTAAGTGAATAATTGCAGCTGGTAATTTAGTAGCATGGTTGATAAGTGAATCTGGCTTCCCCATTGATTTTGCTTGCCCAAAGTTTGCAAAAGGTGATCCCAATACCTTGAGACACAGCAACAGTCATAAGAATGAACCAATTGCCAAGCATCTGAATTTTGTTCACATGATCATGGGGATGCTGCAAAGATCATAGGTGTGAAAAATGGTCCTAAGCCACTTTTTTCAGTACTGTTGTAATTTCAAATGGACACTAAATGAACTGTTATAAATCAAGGACTACCTGTACTTTGATTAAGGTGGGGGAGGGAACTTCTTAAGCTACTCACATGGTTATAATCCTTTCATGGCTCCAGACCTGGATATTGTTATTTATTAAGTTGTTATGATTTTATTTTTATGCATATCCAATTTGTTAAGTTTTAATCTTAAAGCTATTATGGAGATTTATAAGATGCTCAATCAGACATGATTGAAAAATTATCCAAGCCTAATAAAATAAATATTTGGGGAATCACTTTCCCCTAATAATTTGCTCACCGGATAAGATCAGGTGGGCTCCATCCATGATCCCCTCTTTGAAAAAGTAACTCTCTGAGGAAAGTCTTTTTGATCACCACTCATCTGAAGTAGTAATCCCTGGTGAACTAATTTGTCTCAGTTATCTCAACAAGGCTCCATCCTTCAGATGGAGACAAACTAATTTAGCTCCCTTCTGTTGGAACAGTGTTTTTGATTCCTCACTTTTAATTAGGCCATTATTATTTTAAATCATTTATTATTTTCTGTAAATGATAAAAAACATTATTGGATTGTTTATTTCTATTGTTTCAATAAAAGTTACATGAAAAGTAACTGTTAAGTATTCAACTGGAGCAGCATATAACTTTAAATAAAACAAACAGATTAATGGATTAATTAATATGCATACTTAGTGTTTCAGAAGAGCAAACCAGGATAAACGTTCCTGAGAGAATGAAGCCAAATGGTTCCAAGATATACAATATCCATCCAACTGTTTTGACAGGATAGAGCAGCAAGTTATTAGTTTTTTCTCTTTTTCTCTCACTCATATACACATAAGCACACTCAAAAGTCGTCTAATTGCTCTGGATTTATTGCTCCCTGATTATTTTTATAAAGACTTTTTTCAGTGCATACAAATAGAAAAAGAGCTCTTGACACTTCTTTGTATACTTAATATGTGCATTAAAGATTAATTGCATTCTTTCCAATAGCAGTTAATTTCTCCTTATTTGGACAAAAAATGAGGAAGAGATGTCTGAAGAATATTTATGGATTTAAATGCCACGTTGAACAAAAAAGGTGAAACTACCTCCAGAATCAAAGTGAATGGTTTATAGTATTTTATGGTCAACAGAAATCTGGAATTGAAAATATTATCAAGCCAGTTGGGATTTTGCATAGTAATTTGCTAAAGCACAGTAAACAATTGATAAAGCACAGTAAGCAAGGCAGAATTTTCAAGCCCAGACCAGAGAATCTAGGTTTTGTTGCTCTGATTGCACAATATTAATGATAAAGAGAGCAATTGCAATTGATCAATAATGTTGCATACTTATAAGAACAGCATTCTGCTTCCCTAACTATGAAAGGCTATCCTGGCTTTCCCACAGTCAGAGAATGAAGAAAGGTTGCAAGTATGCATACATACATACATACCATGTTTTCCCAAAAATAAGACAGTGTCTTATTTTCTTTTGGGAACCCCCCCCCCCAAATAAGAACTTGGCCTTATTTTTGTGGAGGTCTTATTATTTTTGAGGTGCAGGAGGTGGCGAGCGTGGTTACCTCATGACTGCTCTTGTGTTGCAATATTTTCAGGGAGGGCTTATTTTGGGGGAGGGCTTATTTTTAGATCATGCACTCAAAAGCCCAGTTGGGCTTATTATCTTGGGAGGTCTTATTTTCAGGGAAACAGGGTACACATGTACACATACACACACTCTCCCCTTCACACACACCTTTTTTTCTGTCCAAATACCTGCCCTCTGGAACTATGTTGCCCCGAAGATTTACATGGCATCCATCCTAACAAAAAGTTTTAAAAGTTTTTAAAGATGTTCCCCTAGAATTTGGGTTACAGGGAGTATTATCCCTTGTATAATACTTTATGTGTTACCATAGTTTGGTTTTTTTTTTCTGGAGTAAATTTTTTGTTCTTACTCTTTTTAATCTTGTATGCTGCTCTAGTTTTTATGGAGTTGGGTGGCCATAAAATACATACCTGATGTGTCCATCCCTACTTTGCATCATTATGTGAAGACAGAATTACAAGCTAATCTCTAAGCAACATGTTCATCTTTTTAGCAAATTATTAAAGTCAGAGAGAGAAGTGGGAACAATATGATATCAATTTTTACATAGCTGTATTTAAAGCAGAGTCAACAATGACAATGAACTCTGTTGATATGAAAAGGATCCAATGAAACTAACTGAAGAACATGGCTCTCGTCAAGGTTGTCCTATTATTAATCATAACATATAATTATAATAAATGCACATAACAGTTTTTGCTGGAAACAGATATCAAATCAGTTCAATTAGCCTTTGCCAAGAATTGCTTTTGGCTATCTTACCAGCTACAACACCATGTTCATTTCATTTCTAGGCTCAGTTTCCACACTCCTTCTATGTTGTACCTCTAAATCCAGCAACAGAAAATCTGTCAGTTTAAGATATTTTAAACATTTGCCTTTTACTTCTTCTTCTTATTTCCCCCACAACAATAACTTTGTGAGATAAATTGGACTGAGAGAGAGTGACTTGGTCCAAAGTCATCCCCACTAGCTTTCCTGCCAGAAGCAGGACTAGAATTTACAGTATCCTGCTTTCTAACTGGTCTCTTTCTTCTTACACTACAGGGTTTTTCCAAGCAAATGCCCAGGAGATCCTGCCATTCAGACTATGTTGCTTTGCTTCAAGCAAAGTCAATCTTGCTTGCATACCTAGCTGGCTGTCTCAGATTGCTAATTAAGCCAAAGCACAGGAGATGGAAGCCAACAAAACTGCATGCAATCTCTGTCCATCTGCTAATCTCCATATACTGCATAAACTCCAGGGGATATTCATGAGTCAATGCCCACAACTATTATGAAGCAACATAATAGTTGCAAAACTGAGATGTGGGGACTAGAGGGTGGTCAACGCTGGAATAGTCCTTTACTTATAATCTCTCCATGTTTTTGGTCTTCAACAAGCACTTTTCTTGCATGTGGATGCAAACACTACACACCCTGATGTCAGCATCTTCTAGGAGTGGTCAGTCGCACAATTTCCTTTTTTTGTTTCAAGGAAGTGGATCCAGATCGGATTCCTTGAAGATTTGAAATGCCTCTAATTAGCACCTAGGCTCCTACAAACAAACTCTCATGGAGCAATTTTTTCAAAGAAGTTACTTCCTGGAAAAGAAACTTTCTCCTTTCTTCAGCTGCGACATGAGCAAACACCATCTACAAAGGATTTGATGCTATTGTTTTAGAAACTGTCATAAGGCCAGTGTCCATTCTCATTTTTTTCCTTGCACTGGATTGGCATGACAAATTTTTTATACAGAATATGTGACACATCATTTCTCATGTTTGTCTCGCTGTGGCTCAGCAACTGGACCAGATCCTACATTTCTAGCATCCTACAATTTGTAAGTTTTTAAAGATTTTGTTGAATTGCTTCATTGAGACAAACAGGAAGAGACATGTCTGCAAAAGAGCTTTTCCATGGTAATTTAATACCTACCACAGGAGGAAAAAACCTTGCTGCAAAATTATTTCAAACATATAGGATCAAACTTACTGAGATTTCTCATTTTGGCAGAAGCATTTGAAGCAAGGCTAGCATGAAATCGTTGCAAATGATATTTTGTGCTTATCTTACATACATTTCAGCTTTGCAAATAAATGTTACAGGATATATCTCTTTGCCATTTAATTGTTTGGGGCCAACAATTTATTTTTGCATATTTCTAGGTATATGCCTAAAATACGTACCTTGTAGATAAGACTTTGGGATCTGATTTTGTCTTTAATGCATGCAAATGCAAGCCATGCTTGCACTTAATTTTAAGGTGCCCTAGGGTAGTCTGTAAACTGTCATAGATAGAACTAACTTTGTTTATGATGGGTCAGCAGAAAATGGTGAGATTTCCCCAGTATTTGAAAATGAATTATTACTATTAATATTTTAATCAGAAACTGAAGACAGAAAGGAATCATACCTGCCTTTACATATTTATGAAAAGGTAAAGGTTTCCCCTGTCCAATCAAGTCCAACTCTAGGAGGTAGTGTACATCTCTGTTTCTATCTAAAATAAAAAGCTGAAGTGAGCAATACTTGTCATTCATAAACTCTGGTTCATTTCTTGTATCAGAAGAAGTTTAGAATTTAAAAACTCAGAGTCTGCCTCATCCACATATCTAACCAGCTTGAATTCATACCATTGCCTGGGTTGGCCAATTTGTGTCCTAGTGCTCCCTGAGTCCTTCTATTAACTCTGATTACAACAGGAAAATGAAGCAACCTAATGATATCTGTAATCAGCAACCATCATAATCCTTTTCCCTCACAGTGGAAAAAGAAATTTCAATGTTATTACAGCCCCATCCATTATGTGTCACTGCCACATCCTTTTTGCCTGCCAATCATCCCCCTCTATTAGGAATTGCAGGTCCTTGCTCTAAATTCAGCGAATCATGGTGAATGGGAAGAACAGATACTCCTGATGGAGATCAATTGCTGGAACTTTAAAAAGTGTGATTTTTGTACTCTCAAGGAGTCGTATAGTTGTGAAGGACCTTTAGCTTCAAAGCCAGGCAGACCACGGAAATGGTGACAGTGCCTGACTGCAAAAGGAAGCACTCATCTTGAAACTTCCTATCTGCTTTTCTCTTTTCCAAAGCTTCACAGCCTGTGTCAAAACTGAAAAGAAGAAAACAACACCTTTTTAATATTTTTTTAGTACTAGGCTGATCTTCAAATGCTATTAATCGTGGACAGGCCTATAATTCTGCCTTATAAATTCATCAATAATGGTCGTAAAGAATATGAACTAATCAAAAGTCCCTTTTGAAGACTCAACCTAACTAACAGTCAAATGTCCATCCCAGTCATGGATAAGCGATAACTGATGTATACTTCCTCCAATTATCCAAATAATATCTGTCATTTGCCTTGTGCCTAACAAATCTCTAAGAAGCTTCCGTACAGGAATGGGGCGTGAGGGAAGTACAGTTATTTAAAATGCTAACAAATGACTCTGCCTTTATTAACTTCTTTGCTGTAGCTGGCTAAAGTGAAACATCTGTCTGAAATATGACCAAATTGGCAGATTATTAAACTTATTAGGGTGGGGGAGAAAAAAGATCCGTTCTGAATGATTAATACACTGACAGCAGAATGTTGAAAACTTTCTGAAGTTGTTGTATGTGCTCTGGTTAATCATGAAATAGTTACTAAACAAAGGAACAAAAAAAAAAAAGGAAGACCAGGGAACAGTGCAATTCACAAGTCGGCTCTATTGGCTGCAGATGTGCAGCAATAACTTTCTGAATTTAATAGCAATGCTGGTGAGGTAGCACATTGTAGATAAAGGGAAAATAATAAGAAAGAGGCATACGGATCACTTTAAAAGCTATGACAATTTTGAAAAGCGAGAATAAACAATGCATTCTCCTGATGGATTAATATAATACAATGCTCTGCCAGAAACTGTGATCTGCCCCATATGAAGTTGTCTTTTAACTCTTTTCCTCTCCATATATTAACGTATATTCACTAAGACCTCCAAACTCACACATTTTTTGACTGAGAAGAGTGCTTTTGCATACAGTACTTTTATCTTTTATACTGATTGGCGAGACTTGGCCTCAGGTTCAACATAAAGCAAAAAGCAATGACATGAAGAATAGCAGTTTAAAGTTTTGGCACAGGAAACAAGGACAGGTTTTGAAGTGTGCTACAGCAACCCATTATTGTAAAAGTTATAAGAAATAAACGGGGCATCCAAATTCTCTGGGGGAAATGAAACAGAAGTTTACATATCAAGTACTCTTTGTTCTACTTTAGAAATGCTAAATTACTATCAAAATTCTTCTTCCACAAAAGTACAGAGTAAAAGTGAATTCTTCACTTATTAATTTGGGATGGTAAGCTCTTGACCAAGATGAAGTTTTGCTTGTCACTGAACATGCATTTTTACATGAAAAATGAACTGGAGTATTCACTGCCCCTGTCAAGCAGCCAAGATATGAGGAAAACGGTCCCAAAATAAATCTCTCTTGCCTTCTTAGCTAGCAAAAGAATGCAAGACTTCAAATATGCATATATCCCCGGTCCAAAGTTATTTAATTTACTGATTTAAGAACAGTGATGATTGCAATAAATACATAGAACACCTTTAAATATTGTGTTATTATGACAGGCCTCTCCTTAGATCAGAATACTTGTAATTCTTCCTGACAATGATAAAGACTGAAAAGTTGGGGTATGAAGATGTGAACTATATTAGCAGTGTTCCTTCTATGAATAATTGTCCTTTCAGAGCTATGTAAAAAGAAATAAAGGATTGGCACGGGTGAGTAAGGACTACAGGAATAAATGAAGGCATTTGATGCCACTTCCTGTAGTACATTCCGTTTTCTGGCAACATTAATAATCCATTCAAGAGCATAGACTATTCTAGCCTTCATCCTCCTGAAAATAAAACATGAAATCCTCAGACTGGCCAGAAGCCAAGCCCGTTGGGCACTTAAGGCCTTCCTGAGTTTCTTGTAGTACTGGATTTCTGAAAATAGCCAGGATTAGCAACAAACCACAGATCACTGCCATGTGGTGCTTAGAATGCAAATACTTCTTGTGCAGGTTTCTACTTCGACCGGAGAGCAAAATTAAACAACAAAGAATGGGCCTAATTGTAACTGAGAGTATCTGAGAAACACCTTATTTCCTCCACTGAAATATGTTCCTAAATTTGGAATATTTCCTTTTACCAAATTCCAGGATATGCACACTCCATGGTTTTTAAAGGTCTGTGTTGACCTGTACAGATTCTGGTCAGATAGATTTGGCATATATTTGTAGCGTTTAAAAACCTGACTTGTAGAATTGTACTGCCATAAATATTCTCCTCAGTTATATTCGTCCATGGGACTTTTAAAATCCATTTCCCCCAGATTTTGAGCTTGGCAGGGGCGGGGGATGCAGATGCCGATGACACTGCACTGCCTTTCCCTGCTTCACATAAGTACTGAAGCGATTAGAAGGGCTGATTAAGGACAAAATGAACCAAGAGATTATTATGGGTGCCTCATGGAGTGTTTCACTTGCAGGACGAGGAAAGCCTTGAAAACCAGGACAGGAGGAGGGGAAAACTGGTACCTCAGCTTTTGCTGAACTACTACTCTCAGCTGCAACTCTTAGCCATCAAGGCTAAAGGGAAGGGATGCTGGGAACTGAAATTCAGAAATGACGTACAACTGGATTACTTCCTCTGATTCTAGGATTTTAAAATTTTGAAGTCCTAGAACCTTTCAGATGCATACCGAAGCAAAATAAATACCGGCGGCAAGAGAAAAATTTAAAAACCAAAGCGCTGGGATGTGTGATTTAATTTGTTTGTTTGTTTGTCAACAAGTACAAGTAAACAAGTATCAGTGTAGACACGGACATATGAAAAATGACACAAATAAAAGAATATAAGTAAGCAATGCATAACCATAAACACATAAAATGAGTACATATAAAGGGGTCAGTAGGACAGGGATGGTAGGCATGCTGGTGTGCTTATGCACGCCCCCTTGGGGATCTCTTAAGAAATGTGTAAGGTCCACAATAGACAGTTTAAAGTACCGTATTTTCCGGCGTATAAGACGACTTTTGAAACCCCAAAAAGTCAACCGAAAATCGGGGGTCGTCTTATACGCCGAGTATACGCGCC
>JAPKID020006923.1:0-10454 GCA_026931265.2 Tropidonophis doriae | reverse complement strand
CATCAGCCAACTCGCCCCCCCCCCCGCTTCCGAAGTTGTGCGAGTACGACAAACGACTCATGCGAACGTTGTGCTAAGGATGGTAGGCTGGCATGGAGCCGCTTCCTCCAGAAATTCTCGGGCTTCGGGAAGTTGGGCAAACCGCCACGAGGACAGCGGCACGGCGAGAGGAGGATAATTATCGGACGCGAAGACAGTCATTTCTGTGACGTGACTTCGGCTCTTCGTATGGTAATTACAAGAATCCGCAAACCCATAGGTGTTTTGTGGTTGTTGTTACGACGACGGTGGTTGTAAACAGGAAGTGGAAAGAGAATGGAACAGCAGGCGCGAGGTTTAAAGAGGTCCCCCCCCCCACACACACACGAAGGATGTTGGTTAGTCCAGTTATGTGGGAGATTCTTCCATCGGAGGTGTGATATTTCTCCTCCCACTTCCGCTATGCTGGCGAGTGAACGGGTCCTACCAGTTGTGATTATCCCATTCTTCTTCAGCAGCTGAAGAGGGTTCTTTTGTGGCCTTCTTGGCGGTCTTTTTGGCTTTGCCCTCCCCCGCGGCGTTCTCCCAGTTGGTCTCCCAGTTCTCCCAGCTGTCACCATTACTGTTCTTGTTGTTGGAAACGGTGCCCGAGCCCCACACATCCCAGCTGTCGGAGCTCTTCTTCTCCGCCGAATTGTCCACGTACGTCCAGCTATCGCTGCTCGGGGACTTGTGGGTTTTGGGTGGGTCCGAGTTGCCGAAGGTCTCCCAAAAGCTCTGATCTGCGGTGTTGTTCTGGTAGCCCTCGCTTTTGCTGTTCTGGTAGCTCTCTGTCTCCAGGGGCCTTTCGGGAAAAGGAGAGGAGAGAAAAATGGGGACTTAGGTTAATTCAGTGGAGAGTAATCAAGGAAAGAAGCAACCTAGAACTAAGGAGAAATGTCCTTTTCAGGGAGAACAATTAATTGGTGGAACAGAAGTTGCCTCCAGAAGGTCGTGGGTGCGCCAACACTGGAGGTTTTTAAGAAGATACTTCTTGTGGCCCACCAGCAGCCAGTGGAGGTGGCAGCAGATTCGGACGTGAGGAGGGTTGGGGAGGAACCTGGGCCAGTCTTGGTGTCTGGAGAAGGCTCTGATGAGGACTCTGTGTCGGAGGCAGAGATGGGGCCAGGGCCCTCTGAGTTATCAGCTGCCTTCGGAGTCAGACAACAGTGGGGCAGAATAACAGCTGGAGCCTGTTCCCAGTGTGCGCATGCGTAGAGTTGCCAGACAAAGGGAACCGCTAAGGAACAAGGGTTGACTTGGGAGTAAGGCCACAGGTGGACAATGAATGGCCCCTCCCAGAGGGAATAAAAGAGGAGCAAAAGGGGAGTGGAGTTTGCAGGAGACCATTAGTTCGCTTCATTGGTTCGTGACCCTCAGAGACTCCTGGCCAAGTTCTGCAGATCTCAGCCTGGCAGCTCTCCAAGCCAGATGAGGTCTGTGACCGTAAATCCTCCCTCGAAAGACTTTGCTGGAGGTGAACGAGCAGAATTCACAGTCAATGAATAAAAGGGTTTTTTCTTGGGACCAGGAGTTCATTTCATGCTCTTGGGAAGCCTCGGTCATAAACTGGACAGATTCAGCCTCATTTCAATCTAGGGAGAGATTCCCAGAGACAGATGTGAGGTCACTTCCTCCCCCCAGTCATCTTATAAAATTAGAAACCCAAACTGGGGCAGGCCAGCTCCATGGGTTACCCAAGCAGGAAGTGGCCATTCCCCCTGTAATCAGTTCTCCTCCGGGACAAGGAAAATGGGCAGGACAACAGCAACGGCTTTAGTTGCGGTTTCGTCTGATGTGGCTGCTGTCCACCAGGACCTCAACACGAGAAGAACACAATGTCCTAATCTTAGGAAGCCCTTAGAAAAGGCTTCAGCTCTACCACATGGGGGCAAAGCAAGAGCTGGATCATCTCCCCAGGTTGGTTGTGTGCAAATACATCCGCCTGGACTCCAGGTGTGGCTCTCGATCAGGGTCCGGATCCCATGCGCATGAGGGACTTCTCCGGGTGCCGTCCACCGGGCAATGCCGGCTGGCGACTCCCAGGGGAAGGGCCTTCTCTGTGGCGGGCCCAGCCCTCTGGAACGACCTGCCTCCTGAACTTAGGACCATCACGGACCTCTGCTCCTTCCGCCAACGCTTGAAGACACATTTCTTCCATCTAGCCGGCCTGGCCTAGTCCCTCGTAACTACTTGTAGACTGAGTTTTACATTGTTTTAATTGGATTTTAATGGGTCAGTAGGTTTTAGGGTATCTTTTTAGCACAGGGCACCATGAATTTAATTAATTTTTAGTATGTCATCTTATTTATTATAGTCTTGTCTATTGTTATGTTTTGTATTTTGCTTTAATTTCCTGTGCACCGCCCTGAGTCCCCCACGGGAGAGAGGCACGGTTATATAAATTGAATAAAATAAATAAATAAATAAAATAAAATCCCAATTGGGCTTATTATCTGTGGAAGTCTTATTTTTGAGGAAATGGGGCATTAATTCTAATTGTTTTCCATTCCTTTAATTAAATAAGCTACCCAGAAACATTTGGGAGTCAGGCAGCCTTCTAAATCTAAATAAAAAAATAAAATTGTAATGTTAGCTTTCAATGTGTTTATAGAAAGATGTCATCCAAACTAAAATTGCTTCATCATATGAATTATTATCATTCATCTGTATTCTCCTCTTCCATTTTCCTTTCAATTATGCCAACAACCATTTGGATTCTTTCTTTATATCAATACATTTTATAATTTGTATGTCAAAGAACTTCTTGTGTGACTGCTTAGTTGGGAGTATTTTACAAGTGATGTACTCCTAACTGATTAGATGCCATGGAACTGCTATCTAATTAATTCCCTGGCAAGCCAAGCACTCTTATTTACTGAAAATGCCCTCAATATCATTAATCACACAGTGGCTCAGAAATACATATAAACAGTGAGCCATATCATCAAACTTTTAAATAAAACTTTCTTATAGCTACATAAGAAAATAGCAATAACACATATTGGCCACCTAAATTATAATCACGCTTATTACTAAAAATAAACCAGCAGAATTCTTAGAGGAACATGAGAATTTTTCTGAACCAGCAGTAGCAGGATTGGAATAGCCCTCAGCTAGCTTTTTATTTGATTAAAATGAAGGCAGCAATTATCTCTAAGAGAAAGGCCATCTATCACATATATACCCATTACTCAATACCAATGAGAGATTCCTAAATAATATCCATGTCTTGGACAATCAGAATGATTCAGTTACAACTTTATATATTCAAAAAAATATGTATCTGTGGCTGGTTTAATGGTTGGCTTTGGAACCCTTGCCATTCTCTTTGCAAAAATAAAATAGGGATGCCAGGTTTCTTACCTCCATAGGCCAGAAATTGCCAGGCTACTGTGTGTGGGTTGAGGGAGGAAGGGGGGAGCAGTGGTGAAATTATTTTTTTAATCAATTTTTTTATTTATTTTATTTTTAAACACAACATAAAAATCCTTCATCTCACATGTTATAGAAAGTGTATCTGCTGATTACAAAATATTTTCATATATCTCTTCGATGTTTATTCAAGTTTCATATTATTTCAAGTACATCACATCAAATATATTTATAAACTTTATCTTTGTCATGCCTTCCTTAATTAGGTGAAATTATTTTTTTTATTACCAGTTCTGTGGGTGCAGCTTCGTGGGCATGGCAGGGAAAGATACTGCAAAATCTCCATTCCCACCCCACTCTGGGGCCAGCCAGAGGTGGTATTTGCTAGTTCTCCAAACTATTCAAAATGTCTGCTACTGGTTCTCCAGAACTTGTTGAATTTCACTCCTAGGAGGGCGGGAGGGGCAGAGAGAGGCAACTACTGCCTCTTTATGACCCGTGGACATCAATTCAGATAGTGTTGAAGTCCATAGGTCATAAAGGGGGCATAGTTGCTGACCTCTGGACTAACAGATTATTTAATTATTTTCCTCTGTGGTATTTTCCTCACTTGGAATATCTTTGCAGTCTTGCCTAGCAGAGTAGAAGGAAGCTAAAGGGATAATGGTGAAGATGATACATGTTGTGCCTTAGGCATCCTTTGATCTGAACCTTTGTTCTCCAAACTTTTCCAACAAATAAAATATAGCCCCGTTTCCATTATATGTTGTTGTTTTTTTAAATGGTCCCAGTCCCTCTTCTCCTGGATCATACTGATGCCATTTCACATGGACAACTTTTAAGAATTAACAACATAGGAAGCAAACTAAGTGCATTAAGAAGAAAACTCTGACCTCCTTCAGACTATCACAGCATCGTTGACCTATCCTTTGCTCCTCTTCTTCTCCTTTTAATGATCATAATGAATTATTCTTTTATTATTGGTGAAAAAATAACCCCTTGGCCTCTGCACACAGAGTTTGATTTCACAAAGTACAGCTTGTCTGCAAATTCTACTAAATCCTCCTTCCCAAACTTTCACTAAGAGGTTTTTCCCTTGCTGTCTCGTGCTCTAGTGCACCTGCCTCTAATCTATCTCAATTTAATCTACCTATCTGGCAAGCAGGTCCCCAGGTTGCACATTCCTGAATTAGCTACTTCTTGTAGTAGATGTGCTTAAGGAAAAGCACTAAACCAATTATGATGTTCCCAATGCCTTTATTATTAAGGATTTTTTTCTTCCCCCCATAGATCCTGAATAATATTTACTAACCATGAAAAGAGGACAAAGGTATTCACAATATGCATTTGCCCATATTCTACATAGAACAGAATGGAACAAAACAGAACAAAATTCTTTATTGGCCAAGTGTGATTGGACACACAAGGTATTTCTCTTTGGTGCATATGGAAAAGTTGCAGAAAGGTATTTCATAAGAAAACTAACAGTAAGCATCTATGTCCAATAAATGCAAATGAGTATTATTTACAATTTTATAATGCATGCAACAGCGTTAGGTAAGTCAGTAATTGTAGTAGCAGCAGCAGTTATAGTGCCTTCCTAATTGTAGTTGAAGCAGTAAAGCAGAAATAAAAGATTAAGTGAACAAATAAATTGATAAAATGAACAAATAAATGTGTGCTAAAGAAGAAGCATTAAATGCAGATGTGCAAGGAGATATATGGGTGGCAAAGTTTGCTAAAGTGGTAACTTCCTATTTATAACTTACCGTTAAAGAAAATGTAAATGCATGCAACAGTGCAAAAGAGTTTTCATTAAAAAGAAGGAAAGAAGAACAAACTTCAAAAGTTTCAAAGAAAATATGGAATACAGCTGTTTATGCTTGGTTTATGTTTATAATGTTTCTAATACTATTTTTATTCACATTGCATTGCAGTAAAGTTCATTTTTAGGGCGCATAATTTAAAATTACCTAACTTTTCGAAGAGGTTCATTGTTTATGACCTCAAATTCAATTAAAGACTTTTGTACAATGCATACAGGTCAGAGGCGCTATTCTGCTAGTTTGGACCGGTTCGCCCAAACCTGTGGCAGAAATTGTGGGTGGTCTCGCTCACCCACCCCAGCTTTATGGCATCCCATTTAGGCTATTTTTGTAGCCAAAACGCAAGCAAGGAAACCTAAGTGCACTGACATTTGCGAAGCAGTAGGGAAGTTAAGTGAATGGCATCCTTGATACAGTTGTACTTGAACTAAAAATACTAAAGTCAAATGTCTCAGGCCTTCTTATTAAAAGTTGTCTTGGCTGTTTCACGAACTCTATGGAAGAGAATTCACAAAGCTCACCATTAGTACTGGATAACCTGATTTTTCATGATTTTTCCTCTTTCATTTGCATTTCTCATGTGGAGTTGAAATTTCTTTCGTTTTTTACTTACAACACAATACTAGGACAAAACTGGAGTTGTTCAGAGTTCCTAAATATAAATGAGATTAACCTCATTCTCTATTCCAGTGATGGCCAATATTTTTGTCATCGTATGCCGAAAGTATATGTGCGTGCCCACAGCCATAATGCAATGTGAGTGTGACACCCTTCACGCGCCTCGCCCTTGCACATGCATGCATGACCCCCTGTGCTCCCCCCACAGAGTGCATGCAAACGCGATCCCTCCATGTCCCATTTTGGGCCTAGCAGGCCTACATGAAGCATCCTAGGACCAAAAGTGGGTGGTGGGGAGGCCTGCCACACACCCCATGCTCCATCCCACCCCCAACACATGCCCGCATGACCCCTTGTACATGCATGGCAGAGCCCCAAAAATCAGCTGGCCAGCAGGAGACATGGAGCTAGGATGGGGTGACAGTTCGTGGATTTATGTAGCACAGATTTATATAGCACGGATTTATGTAGCAACAAAAAATGTATCATATACTTGCCCTCTATCTTAGTTTGCTACAAAACCTTTGATTTGTTAGGTCTGGTTGGTCCACTCTTGTTTTCATCTCTATTTATTCAGATTAGATCACTTTGCTTGCAGCTTAGTAAAGCATTTTCATAATTGGCTGTGATTTTTTTTTCCTGGAGAAATTAACAAGCTTACGCTGAAGACCAGCACACACATTAACAAATACACAGTCTGAAGCAGTGCATCAATTTTGAGCAATTTCCCAGACTTTAAAAGCCTCATTTTGAATATGATGCGGGCAAGGGTAATACATCTGTTTTTTTAAAAAAATAACTCACGCTATTTCAAGTGGCAGCTTGGCGGCATCTGCAGCCATGTAATTCAACCAGATTGTCACTGAGAATTTTATCATTAAAAAACATACCATCAAAATTGCAACTGCAAAAATCTAGACAGCCAGGAGATAGCAACAAAGACATTTTAAAATACTATTTACTGCCTTCTAGTGGCCATTCCAAATACTGCAACCCAAGAATGATTTGTTGTTAGTTGCAAAGTTATATCTGACCCATTGCGACCCCATGGACAACATTCCTCCAGACCTTCCAATCCTGTACCATCCTCTGGAATCCATTCAAGCTCACTCCTACTGCTTTGCCCTTCTCCAGTGACTTCTTCCTTATCTTCAGATGGCTAAAGTATTTGAGTTTCATCTTCAAGATTTGGCCTTCTAAAGAGAAGTCAGGGTTGATCTCCTCTAGGACTGACCACTTTGATTGTCTTGCAGTCCAAGTGACTCACAGGAGTCTTCTCTAGCACCATAGTTCAAAGGCCTCAATTCTTTGGCATTCAGCCTTCTTTCTGGTCCAACTTTCATAGCCATCCATTGCAACTGGGAAAACCACAGCCCTGGCTATATGCACTTTTGTTGGCAGGGTGGTGTCTCTGCTTTTTAGTATGTTGCCTAGATTTGACATAGCTTTCCTTCCCAGGAGCAAACATCTTTTAATTTCTCTTTAATTTCAAGAATGATTAAAATATCATCTAAGTAAATCAGTGGTTTTTCTAATATGACAATTTTAAGATGTATGAAGTTCAACTCCTAGAATTTCCAAGACTTTGGGAGCTGAAGTCCATATATCTTAAAAGTTGCTAAGTTGGAAAAACACTTATCTATGTCATGATATAAACTATTCTAGTATCATCCTAATAGTTTGGACCAACCACCATAATTCAGTGCTTCCAGGAAGTGATAAGAATTGCACTAGGTATATTCTTTTCTATTGGCAAGAATTCCTAACCTACTGTCATTGAGGAACTAGTTTGAGGAAAAATAAAACACCAAAAAATGTTCTGTTTACACAACACCCTGTTTGTAGATTTCTCCCTCACAGACAGAAAGTATTTAATGATTATGAACCATGTTTCAAAAGCACAATTCTTCATTTACATGCATAGACATCAACTCTATAATAATGCCATTTATTTTAAGTCAACTGAATAATTCCTTTTCTTTCCCTGTTTAATGCAGTGTTACATATTCCAAAATTGCTCAGATATCCAGATATCGTACTATTGAGAAGATAATTAATAGAAAGCAGCATGTACAGTTAAAAAAAAGACATGGATGCTAATAACAAGCTGATGAATACCAGAAGAAAAGTATTTTCTTGAATTAAAATCAAGATTATTTGAATTATTTTTCTGCACAGACAGGTACATATACATACATGTGAACGTTAAAATATCACTTTGTGACATCATACTCTTCAACTCCTTAAATAAATGTACTATACTGATTAGGCAAGCAACAAAAAAAGTATATACAATAGGTAAAGGTAAAAATTCCCCTTGCACATATGTGCTAGTTATTCACGACTCTAGAGTGTGATACTCATCTGCATTTCAAAGCCAAAGAAACACAATGTCCAGAGATGTCTCTGTGGTCATGTGGCCAGCATGACTAAATGGCGAAGGCACATGGAATGCTGTTACCTTTCCACCAAAGGTGGTTTCTATTTTTCTACTTGTATTTTTACATGCTAGGTTGACAGAAGCTGGGACAAGTAATGGGAGCTCACTCTATTACGCGGCACTAGGGATTCAAACTGTCGAACTGCCTCTCTTTCTGAAAGACAAGCTCAGTGTGTTAGCCACTGAGCCACCGTATCCCTCTATATACAATAATTAATATTCAAGTAAAATAGCATTGCAATGTTCTTTCCAATGTAATTTGACATTTGCATTTCCTAAGCAAAATCAGATGTATGCCTTACATTAAATTATATACTTTGGTATATTTTCCACCCAGCCATAAATAATTCCATATATGCAAATCAGTTTTTGAAGTTCAGAGTGGAATAGGAAAAGGAACAATCAGGTCTCCTAATTGCTCAGAAGTGATTGTGACAACTTAACTACAGTACATGGTTCAAATTAGAGCAACAACAAAAGTAGCAGAATGCTAAAACAAGAACTATAACATCTTCCGGATGAATTGAAATCAGTCAATACCAAAACACATAAACCAATAAATCCTGCTAAGAAAAAACAAATATATTATATGTATAATCCCTAGTCCATTGTATGCTGTATATTATAGAGTATTTTTATCAGCCTCACCTCAATAAGTCTCTGGGCATGCTCTGTAAATATTGCAGCATATTCTTTGATTTCTTTTTCATGCCCACTTTTCGCAGCTTCAGTGAGCACTAGAAGTGGCACAGTCGTGTCCATGAAGGAGTCTGATATATGATCAATTATTGCTTTGCGAAGCTGGAAAAAAACACACCATTATCAATAAAAACTATCTTTATATATGGTACTTTATATATGAGTACAGTCTTTAACACTAAGGAACAATGCTGTCAAACTGTTTTAGGTGAGGGAGGAGTAATCCACATCCCAAGTCATACAGATAGTACATTGCTCCATTTTACAACCTTTCTTGCCACAGTTGTTAAGTGAAATCACTGCAGTTGTTAAGTTAGTAGAATGGTTGTTAAGTGAACCTGGCTTCCCTATTGACTTTGCTTGTCAGAAGGTCTCTAATAGTGATCACATGATCTCGGGATACGGAAACTGTCATAAATATGAGTCTTTTGCCTAGTGGCTGAATTTTGATCATGTGAACATGGGGGTGCCAAAAATAGTCATAAGTATGTAAACTGATCATAAGTCACTTTTTGGTGCCGTTGTAACTTTGAGCAGCCATTAAACAAACTGTTGCAAGTTGAAGATTACCCGCATATACTACCCAAACGTCTCTTTTAAATCACCCTTCAGAGAGTTAACACCATTATCAGATGGAAAATAAAGTACACTAGATTTCTTCTTGAACAGTTAATATCCAGTTTGTAGCACACTCAGCCAAAATGTTCACTAAAAATGATCATCTTACTAGTGTATGCTACTTAACTGTTTTTCAACTGCTGCAGTCCATAACAGTTTAAAGTAATCAGAAATTTATTAGGTGGAAAAAATTAGAGAGATATCCAAAGGAGGACTCCTGATTGTCTCCCTCTCATACACCAGGATTAGAAGTTGGTTAACAGATTCAGATTGTTTAGTGTAATAAGAAATCAGGGTCTTTATTTGTTCATATGTGAGCCTTTTCTTCCCAAAACGTTTCTGGAGGAAAACTTTCCTAAGGGGGGGGGGGGGGATCATTTCTATTTGCTTCCCATCTTGGTTAAATAGCATCTCTCCAGGTAAGTAATCTCCTGTTAGGTAAGAAATTCTCATGTTAGGTAAGAAATTCTCCTTAATCATGAGAAGAAAATCAGGGAAGCAAGAAGGGTATGGTTGTCTATACATATGCAGAGATAGATGAAGATCTGGAATAGACAGACACACATTTGTTTTTGTCTTTTTGTATCATTAGTACTAATTTGTTCTATTTGTATTGTGCTTATGTCAGTATGTAAGTTTTATGCCAGAGGAGATAACCTTAAAAAAGGACATTTCCTTTTAGCAATGGCAATAGCAATAGCCCTTAGACTTATAAACCACTTTGCAGGGCTTTACAGGGCTTTAAAGCCGTTTACAGAGTCAGCCTATTGCCCCCAACAGTTTGGTTCTCATTTTACCCACCTTGGAAGGATGGAAGGCTGAGTCAACCTTGAGCCTGGTGAGATTTGAACTGCCAAATT
>JAPKID020006922.1:0-10454 GCA_026931265.2 Tropidonophis doriae | reverse complement strand
AAATCCTGATCTGGGGAGCTGGGGGGGGGGGGAAACTTTGTATGAAGAATTGATATTTTTATTATGTTTGATGGAACAATAAAACTCTTTTTACAAAAAAAAGAAAAAGAAAACATGTTTTTGCTTCTTGAAATCTGTCAGGCTCGACTAACTGGCCTTAGCAGTAATTTATGCATCTCCAGAGATTCCATAGCTTAACTGAACATCTTGGCTTGACTAGTTTGAATTCTCAGTACAAAGATGGCAAGAGCCTTTATTTTACTTGAAATCAAACTCTATGTTTCTTCTTTCTGCTCAATCATTACAAATGCTTTTATCAATGAAAAAGTATAGGAAAAGCCTTGATGACTGAGGCCAGTGCTCTCTGGGAGGCCCATTTTGAAGTAACACAGCTCCTCCTTCTTCTCCTTCTCCTGCTCCTCTTGCTCACCCTCTTCTTTTTCGGTGTCCATGGTAGGCACTTTCTTAGAAGAGATAAGATGAGCAGCAGAAACATTTGTTACAGTTCAAACATTCAGGAAGATCTCTTGTGAAGCTACAGTACCTAGAAAGACAACCCAAGAAGTATTTCTTTAGACAAGGGCTGTCAAACTCACAACCCATGGGCATGATGTGTCATGTACTGACTACGCCCACACCTGGTTTAGAGAAGGGGGGAAAAATCTGGATACATCACATGATGCCACCATGATAACACGAATTTGACACCCCTGCTTTAGACTAAAGATATGAATGCCACCTGTTCCTCCCCAGCATGCCAGAGCACCCTTCATCTCTAATGCATGTAATCACTTTTATCAAGTCCATCAAGAGATGCCGCAAGAGACGCCTAGAGAGTAGGTCGAGATCCTCTCGGTCCGAATCTGATCGAACACTAGTAAAAGGCCACATTAGGACTTACGTAGTGGCGATAAGAGTGGCCAAACGTGAGTATTGTGCCATTCTTATCGCATCCGCAGATAACTGCCCTGCCGCCCTGTTTGGGATGACTCGCTCCCTTCTTCAACAGAGGCCGCTCCCTTGTAGGGTCGAGCAGAGGAATTTGAATTTGGAGTTTATCTGCAGGATAAAATCTCTCAGATTCAGAACGAGTTGCCCTCCACTGAAATCTGTCCAGTCGGGTTGTCCGATGCTGGTCTTGAGACTACATCTTGGGAGGAAGTAGGACGAGAACCACCGTAAAACGGTGCCTCCCAGCCCCAACCCCCCCAGTCGGTGCAATAGAATACCATGGTCGATGGTATCAAAAGCCGCTGAGAGGTCTAACAGGACTAGGATAGAGGAATATCCTCTATCCTGTGCCCTCCAGAGATCATCCACCAATGCGACCAATGCCGTCTCGGTACTGTGACCGGGTCGGAAGCCAGACTGGTGCAGGTCTAGATAATCAATTTCCTCCAGGTGTCGCGGAAACTGTTGAAAATATTGCCTTTTAATTAGGTGTAAAGTTTTCACAAAACCAAAGTGTCCAGCTAATTTGGAGTCATGGCACCTTGCCATTAAATGTAGTCTTTCGCTAGCTGGAACACACAACTTCCCTCCCACCCAAGCTAAATTATCTTTCATCAGGCAGCTGGATTTGTAACTCAAAAACCAATCATCGGTGGTTAAAGCTTGTTTAAAAGTTTGAGTGGTGTCATTGTCCGTCAAAGTATCTTGTTTTGCCTGGGATCTGGTGATTACTTTAGCGGCTAGTTGGTTGTTTTGTATGATAGGCTTGATTATGTCTGGCTTCATACTATTGTACTGCGGTTTTTTGGATAATGCATCTGCCAGAAAAATCACACACACACACAAACACACCCTGAGATATCTGAGCATAAATTCAAACTGTTTAAAGTATTGAGCCCATCATACCTGTTTTGGGTAGAGTTTCCTTGGGGTCTTTAAGGCTTCTAAGTTTTTATGATCCGTCTAGACTTCAAAAAAGATATTACTCCCCTCTAGGACATGCCTCCAGATTAAAAGAGCCCACCGAACTGCATAAGCCTCTTTCTCCCAAATTGCCCACCTTTGCTCAGATTCATTCAATTTTTTGGATGTGTAAGCACATGGTTGTAATTGGTCTTGCTCATTTTTCTGAAGCAAGATTGCTCCTGTTGCTACATCACTGGCATCTGCTTGCATGAGAACGATTTCTCTGTGTCTGGGTGCTTTAGAATTGGCTCTGCTGAAACAGCTGTTTAAATTTTTCAAAGGCAGCATGACATTCCATTGTCCAGTTCAAAGGCTATTTCGGTTTCAGGTTACCCTTCCCCTTCATTTTTAAAAGCTTGGTGATGGGGAGAGCAAGCTGGGCAAAAGCAGGGATAAACTGGCTGTAGAAGTTGGCGAATTCCAGGCAGCTTTGTAACTGTTTATGTGTTCTGGGTGGTTCCTAGTCAAGTACTGCCTGCACTTTTGAAGGATCCATTTCTATGCCCTGGTGTGAAATGCAGTACCCTAAGTAATCAATTTTTTCTTGGTGGAATTCACATTTAAAGTGTTTAGCATAAAGTTTGGCACAGTGAAGTTTGTTCAGAACCACCTGGATTAATTTTACATTGTTCTCAGAATATAACAAAATGTCATCTAAGTATACCAAACAGCCCTGATATAAATGCTCCTGTAACACTTCATTTATTCATTCCATAAATACTACAGGGGCCCCTTGTAGCCCAAATGGGAGCACTTTGAATTGATAGCATCCAAGAGGGGTGTTAAGTGCCGTTTTTCATTCATCTCCCTCCTTAATTCTGATACGGTAGTAAGCCTCCCTTAAATCTAGCTTTGAAAAATGTTTCCCTTTAGCAAGGTGTGCTAACATATCTTTCATGATGGCGAGGAGGTACATGTTCTCCACATTGATTGAATTCAGGTTCCTAAAGTCCATGCAGAGACATTTACAGCCATCTTCTTTCTCTCTAAACAACACTGGGGCTGCGATTTTTGGCCAGGCTGGCTCAATGAAACCCCTTGCTAGGCTTTTGTCAATGAATGTCCTCAGTTCTTCCAGCTCCCTCGGAGACATGCTATACAACTTGGATTTAGGGAGTTTGGCTCCAGATAGAATTTCTATCTCATAGTCAGTGGACCGGGGGGAAGGGAGCTCGTCAGGCACTTTTTCACTAAAAACCTCAACCAAGTCTTTGTATTCTTTGGTTATGCCCTGGATTGGCAAAATGTAAGCGGGCATTGCTGTTTCTTGGTGCCCTCATTTTCTTTGTGTGGATTCTCAGCAAAAGTGCATCTGAATTCTTATGATGCCTTCCAATTAATTTTGGGATTCCATTTTTTTCAGCCATGCAGGACCCAAAACTAGTGACCATTCCATGCCCAGAGCCATTATAGATGTAAGTATTTCCTTGTGGCTTCCGATGTCTATCTGTAGTGGCTCAGTGGCAAATGAAGCTGGCTCCCCCCCTGCTATTGAGCCATCTAGTTGGCAAAAAGCTATGGGGCTTTTCAGCTTCCTTACATTAATCCACAACTTTCTTACCAGAGTTGGGCTGATCAAACAATGGGTTCACCCTGAGTCCATTAAAGCAGAGATTTTTATCCCCCACTCCAACTTGGGGATAAACAGTCTTAGGGGGAAGGTAAGCAGTTTAATCAGTTTTCTTACCAGTGGTTCATCCTCTGGATCACTTCCGGATGAGTATGGTTCCTCCTGCTGAGAAGCCGGGGTTTCCTCCTCAAAGAGGGGAGTGGGTGGAGATTCTATGATCTCCCTGCTCCTCAGGGCCATTTCCTTCCCCCACTGGCCATGTTTTATAGGTTTCCCCCCAATGGGCATTCTGGTTTCCTAGCAGGTGCTTGAGAATGGCATTCTGCAACTCGATGCCCCTCTTTTCCACACTTGAAACAGGCTGAGGGCTGAGGAGAAGATGCCATTTGTGGATTGAAAGGCTCTTGTTTTCTTTGGGGTGGGGCTTTATTCCACATTCGCTCCACTCAGTACTGGTTTCTGACCATGTCGATCTCTGCCTCTTCGGCAGTGAGATACCACTCATATAGGTGGTTTGGTGCACCTCGGGCCATGCAGGCATTGTAGAGGTTATCACTCAGCCCATCCTTGAACTAGATTACCAGGATATATTCTGGCCAGTTCACATGACATGCCAGGTCTCAGAATTCTTTGGTATACTTTGCCACTGCTCAGTGTCCCTGCTTCACAACTTTAATGCGGTTGCATGCTTTGCAGTCTGCGAGGGGGTCTTCGAAACGTTGTCACAGGCCCTCATGAAACGGTTGAAGTCCCACAGTTCTGCCCCACTGGCATCACGTAAGGTCACCATCCATCTGGTGGCAGCTCCTTCCAGGGCTAGGGTAACCACTTGCACTTGGGATCCTTGGGTTTGAAAATCACGCCTGTATTCTTGCATGTAGATGAGCACATGTGCCACAAAGAATCCCAGTTTTTCCAGGTTCCCATCAAATTTCACCCCAAGGGAAGAAGTTTTCCTTTCTAATTGCAGGTTTTGGGGTTGGTTGGGAGCAGCCCCCAATCCATGCGCCAACTGGGGGGGGAGGGAGGTTTGCTGGGTTCGTAGCTGTTGCTGTTGTGCCATCTGTTTGATCAGCAGGGCCCAGAGGGGGGTTAGCTCCCCTGGTGTCATCCATGGCTACCGTTCTTCCAATGCCTCTTGGTTGCCATTCTGTCTCCACCCGGATGTTGAGATTTTTCCAAAATCTCCATCACCAATTGGGTTACATGTCTCTTCAGACAATCCTCTCTCAGAGAGACTTCATTTAGCTCCTCCTGGTCAGAGGGGGCTTTTAGATCCAATTCCCACTATGGTTTTCAGTTACCATGTGTAAGAGTGACTCCTCTGGTCCTGCTATCCCAGCTGTCTTTCGTTCTGATGCCGATTGAGCAGCAGGACTTTTTGGGGTCCTCCAGGTTTACCTCATCCTCTCCAACAGGGTACATGGAGCAGGTCTCTGGTTGGGGGGAGTTTGACATCTCCCTCCAGCATTCAGTTCCTTTTGTTCACTGTTGTGCTCGGACATAGTTTGCAGGGTCCCCTCGGTAGAGCAAGTGTTGTCTCTCCTGGTTGACCATTTTGCAGAGATGTTGCTTTATGTTAGGGCTCCTCTCCTAATTTAAGAAAGTGAAGACTCTTGAAACAGAGTATTTCAAAGGGAACCTTTAATTAAAAAGGATGGAAACCATTAGAGTCAAAGCAACATCTGAATCCCCTTAGGCAATGCAAGTAGAATTAAAGCAGTAGAGACCCCTCCTATTTGTTAAAATGCAAATTCTAACCAATACACAAGTGTGAAGATGTTTCCTTTATCAACTGACCTGAGAGCCGAATAAACATACATTCCCATGGCTATCTTCCGTTAGGCATTAAAGTAAAATGTCCCACATGGCCATCATAAACATCCTTCCAAGAGGTGATGGGATCTTAGGAATTTCGGCACCAGGAAACCAGTTGTAAAATATCAGTTGTCACAGGCACTGCCAATAACTTCACTCCAAGGCCCCCCTCCTCCCAATTGAATGGCAGTATCACTTTTAGGGCTCTGACATATGAGCACTTTGAGCAGTATAGCAGGCCCAAGACTTTCTTCTTCAGGAAATATGAAAAACCTTCTTAATATCTTACCTACTGAACAAGCATGTTACATCCTGGCCAATGTCATGAATTTAATCTCTTGGTAATTAATTTATATGCTTGCATAATTTGATAAAGATCCTCAATACTCTTCTGAAACTTATAAAAGACCCTGGATAATATAACTGCATCATCTTCATATAATAAAATGAAACAAATTTCTCTCTCAATTCAGAAATTGGAAAGTACAAATTAAGTACCTTACCTGGTGGTTTATGTAGAAGTTAATTAACAATATCTCCCTACCCCAGGTCCTTAGGATGGACTTGATAGATAGCTAGAAATACCAAATCAATCTAAACATCTGACTAACTGTGTGATGAACAATGATGATGATGATGATGGTCATGATGATGATGATGATAAGAGAAGACAAAGAACTGGAGAACATCACAACATACAAAGACCTGCAAATAGAAGTAGAATGTCTATAGCAAACGTAACCAAATATGGCATCAATAGTGATAGTCACCTTGGATGCAAATCCTAACCATCTGGAGCACCAGTTGAATACCACTGGCATTCACAAAATTAGCATTAGTCAACCACAAAAGGCAGCTCTAGTTGGAACAGCTTACATTCTGCAACACCATGAAACAATAACAGCTTGTCTATCCCAGGTCCTTGGAGACAACTTAATATGTAGATAAAAACATCAAATTCAATCTAAGTATCTGGTTGACTGTGCAACAAACCATAATAATAATAATAATAGCTCTAGGATACATTCCTGTTTGAGACCCTTTTTTTCAATATATTTGAAAAATATTTTTTCAATATATTTGCTGTCAAATAAGCATAGGGGTTATATCTGACCATCAACTTTATGTTTTTTCTAATTACAAATGAGAACTAGCATTTGGTTAACTGAAGAGGCTTCCAATTTCTTTCATAACTTATCTCAATTAATACAATCAAATGCTGATTTAAATTCAATAAAGACTGATATAGGGAAAGGGTATGAGAGGCAGAATGTTTCATTGTTAAATGAAGGAGAAGTGCAATTGGATAATGGTAGAACAACTCTCCCTGAAACAAGCCTATTCCACTGCCAGAAGAGTCTCCTGTTATAGGCAGCCTCTCCATTTACAGCATACAGTATGTGTCTGGCACACAGCTTGGGAGCTGTGTTAAGCAAATAATTTATTGTGACAACTTTCCTCCCATTTTTCAAACTGCATGCCCCAATCCTTAGGAATGCAACTACAGTATACAGGTAATTCTCAACTTACAACAATTCATTTTAAATTCAAAGTTACAACAGCACTGAAAGAAGTGAATTATGGTTATTTTTCACACTTAAAATTGTTGCAGCATCTTCATGGTCACATGATCCAAATCCAGATGCTTGGCAACTGACTCATATGTATGCCCAGGGTCATATGATCACCTTTTGCAACCTTCTGACAAGCAAAGTCAATGGGGCAGCCAGATTCACTTAATGACCATGTTACTAAAAACTGCAATGATTCACTTAACTGTGGCAGGAAAGGTTGTAAAATGGGGCAAAAATAATTTAATAAGTATCTCATTTAGCAACATAATTTTTTGGCTCAATTACAGTCATAGGTTGAGAACTACCTGTATTTGTCTGTATATGGAAATAATAAAGCCATGTAAGTACCCACCAAGTTATATTATTCTTAACTAATTCAGATTATATTAAAAGAAACTGCTTGGCATCTTCCCTGGTCATAACTGTTTGACTGGGAGCCAAAATGATAGGTCCCCAACCCCCAGGCTGTGGCCTGGTATTGGGCCACGGCCCATTGGTAACCAGGCCACACACATTGCAGGTGAGTACAAATGAGTGCACTAAACTCCATTTGGACAAATGGTGCTTCACATATGAGCCTGCTTGCCTACCACTTGCAGGCAACCACCCCTCTCCCCCCACAAAACATTGCTACCGCTGCCACCACCAATCCAGAGAGCCAGAAAGGTTGGGGACCACTGCTCTAATACCCTCACCTGCTTTGATCTTGGCCTTTGGGGACGATCAAGTATAGCAATCTATTAATTGTGCAGACCATGAAAATACCATTATTCCCCAATCATACAAAAACATAGAAAAAAAGCAGTGCATATTACTTTAATAAAATGCATATACTAGGTTTCCACTGGTGATTCTCACAGGCCTATCTAATGTATACCCATATACAAACTCTTTTAGGCAGGCACAGTAAGCTAAATCCACCAGACGGGTTTTCCATTTTACACAGATGAATATGAAACTCATCTAGGAAGCCAAAGAAAAATGACGGGCCCCAGATGTTGCTCTCCTTCATCCAAAGGTACTTCAACCTGAAGTTTGCATTCTGCTTCTCAGAGTCCTATTTTCCAGATCTCAGAATGTCTCTGGAGGTTCATTGCTGCTATTGAAAAATGTTTTTGTACTTAATTGCTATTCAAGGTTATTTTTAGAAAGGATGGCTGCCAGGGAGACATTCCCTCCTCACAGACTGCAATCATCACAGCGTGTTTCTCCAAGTGATAATTAATTCTTAAAAAGAAAAACCTGATAACATGTTTTCCAAATCAGAAGAAGGATTTTTAGGGGAACCAGGTACTGGAAAAATTAAGCTAGTTTTCTGTGTGAAGTAATGTTATCTGAAAATCACTCATTCTGCTGCATGGTAATTAAGCTTGCAGAAGAAACACCTTCCATTGGAAGTAAAAAGAGAAGTGTGTTTGCTGTCTTCTTTAAAAAAATAATTAATAATCAGAGCATTGTGCTCTCCAAGTACATCAGATCTTGGTCTTAAGTTTCTTTAGTTGGTTTCTTGTCACAGCATTGTATCATAAAGACAACAGAAGCTGTAATAGAAGAAATCCTTTTAATATTCCTGCTTCTACATCTTTCTCTTTCAAGGTTTCCCTTTGCGACTCTACATTTGAATTTTCTTATCCCGAGTGTCGTTTCCGGTTTTGGAAGCGATGGACGTGTTTTCTACACGTCCGCCACTGTGTTACCTTGGCGGGCGCCTTCGGGTGCAGGGTGGGGACACGAAGGGCAGCTTGCGGTGAGCCCCCACCTCGATGGCGGTCGGGGGGGCGTTCCCGCCTCGCCCCAGGAGCCGAGAAATGGACTGCGGGGGGAGCATTTCCCTTTCGCTGAAGGAGCTGGAACTAATGGAGGATTTCAACAAAGAGCAGAAATACCAGGGCTGAATGGCTGCGCTGAGGCTCCGGATCAGAAGAAAGGAGAAATGTGAGTGAATTGTACTGAATTTCTACATTCAACCCTTTGGAAAAGAGAAAATAGGGGGGAGTTAGAAGAAACAACCCCCCTGGAAAAGAAAAAAGCGGCATTTGTAAATCAGCCCCGAGACCAGGAGAGAGTGAAAGTGATATCCGATGGACTTATGCTAAAAGGAAATGTTTGCCAAATAAGGAATTGCTGTAAAAAAATGTTTTCTGAGTCTTGCTACATTTAAAATGGACTGTTTGCAAACTTTTACTTTCTTCATCGCTGCCAGCAAGGCGGAAAGATGGCGCTTCTTTGTTCCCAGAACAGAATTTTTTTTTCTGAAAATAAGCATTCCTTCAATTTAACAAACTAAATGAGACTAATTTAAAATATATACAAAAAAGCCTACTCTAGTGACTTTCAGTGTTCTCTTCCTTTGTGAAGCCTTCTACTTTTGCGTGGAAAATTACATTTTACTTTTCTCTCTGGATGTTGCAAGTTTAATTTGAACTTTAAGAAGATTTCCCTTTTGTCTCGGACTTCACGGACTGCCTGCCCACCAACCCCATCTTACTTACTTTCTTTACACAAGCACATAAAACTTTAATTATGGCAGCAAAAAAACCTCCGTCTGGGAAATCACTCTCTGCTCCAGCATCTACAAAGCCCAGCCCAACCTCACAGCCAAAAATCACTGCATTGTTACAGAAGGAAACAGAAGCAGAGGAACCTAAACCATCATCCACAGAGGAGATGTTTCAGAAAATAATGAATGAAATACAACAAATCCGGAGGGACAATTTAAGTACAAGACTGGAACTTTTGGAGGTGCAAAGAGAAATAACAAATAATAAACAAAAAATTGAGGGGTTGGAGGGTAGGGCAGTTGAGGTGAAGGAAAAGATAAAAGATGTCAAGACAGAAATTATAGATTTGACTAGTCAGATGTCTAAGATTGATTTCGAACGCATGTCTTTTTTTTTAAGATTTCAGAATGTCCCAGAGTCAGATAACGAGAATTTGAAAGACTTAATGGCTACAATTTTAGCAGAATATACTAAAAAAAGTAAGGAATTTATTTTGGGGGACATTTATTTGATTTATAGAATCAATTCAGCATATGCCAGGATAAATAATGTACCCAGAGGGATGAGATATTGAGAGCGCAAAGAGGAGGGCCTTTGATATATCAGCAGAATGAGGTGGCCGTATTGAAACAGATCCTCCCAAAACTACGAGATTTAAGAAGGAAATATTCCTTCTTATAAAAAACATTACACAAAAAGGGGTGTGGTTCAAGTGGTTGATGCCCGAAGGAATGTTGGTATTCTGGGATGGAGGAAGAGTTAGAATGAAAATGGTAGAAGAGGCAGAAACGTTTCTTAAAAAGCATTTCTAAATCCTAGACGACAACGATATGGGAATGGGGGGCGTCACAGCTCTGCTTACTGGTGGGGTGAAGGAGGAAGAAACAATAGCAAAGAGGCTCAGATCACAAAAGTGATTTTTCTTTTTTTTTCATTCTTAAATACAGAAATTCCTGTATGGATGTTAATAGAAACAAAGTAATTGAATGTATGGGGGTTTTTTGATAATGAAATCTATGATTTACAATGTATGTACCCCTTCCTATTTTTATGATTTCCTAATGGAACTGATTT